>JAQIXP010000884.1:0-21629 GCA_034700285.1 Proteroiulus fuscus
AATAAGAAAATAGGTTAAAGTAAGTTATAAGCAAATACGTTAAATAAGCAGATGCATGCAAATCAGTTATTTAAATCATAATTTTGACATGAAAGCTGGTATGGCCTAGATATTTTTTGAACACTTAAAGACTTCTCAGAACTGAACTTTATGAACAAATTGAAACTGTTCAAAATATTTGAGCAAGGATTACCTTATATTCTATGTATACATGTCAAAAGCATCGATTTTTCCTGTTAAAAAAATTCTGTATCATTTATACCAACATAAACTTCTATAGGGCTACTCAAAATAAACTATTGTGAAGTTTTCTATTAGAGTACCTGCTCCAAAAAAAAATTACACTGAATTCAAATTATTCAATACCACGAAAAAAATAAATCAAAAATGCCGATGGTAGGCCTTATATTTTTGCTTAAGCCATGAACCATCAACATTATATAACTATGAATATATTTAGATAACAACAAAATAGGGCACGACTGAAGTCAATGGTTCCTTGTACGAAATTTTCTTAAATAAAGTCAGGCCTAAGGGGCTTTATTTTGACTTCAACTTGGCAAGATCAGTATATATAAACCCACCCCCATATGGGGGTGAGATTAAAACTCAATTCCTATTGGAATTTCATTGGAGTGCATATGTGGTATACAGTGCTTGGGCTTGCATGATTCTGATTAATTTTCTCAATTAGGACGATTAGCAAAATTAAAAATCTTTAATGAGAAAACCATGTCAATACCTCGGCAGTTTAATAGGATAATTATTTCCAATGGCTCTTGTGTAACTTTGTTCACGATAATTAAGACTATCGATCAGAAGAGCACTTCTTTTGACTTTACATAAAACTTAAAAAGCATCTAATGAAAAACTTAACTTCAGAGCTAAAAGTCCTCTTATAATATATATCTAGTTAAAACCGATTATATTTTAAATAATGAAATAGTTGTAACGATTACCCAGTTCAAAAATTTCTCTTTTGAACTTAAGAGCAAGAACCAATATTGATATTTCTGAATGTCCCTCGATTGTACACGATGTAAAATCTTAGAAAATATCCACCTTATTAAAGTTAAACTTGCAAAAATAGGAATTTTTTTTAAATTTTTTTTATAATAAACTTATTAATTTTCTATGCATTATTGCATAGAAAGAAAGTGAAGCCAAAATTGAATGATTCCATTGACAAACCTTTCTCTTATTACTAACTGGGTGACGCTAAAAATTTCAGACTTTACCACTCAGATATTCCTGAGATCAGGCAATATGGCACCAGTTGCCTATGTTCAGACTACATAAAAATTGTGATTTCTCATTAGTAGTATTAGTGGTATAAATTTAATTTCAATATTATTATGCCAATTCTACGTTCTATTCTATAATGCCTAGCATACAAAAAGCCCTTATGTGACTTCTTCTTTAATGTCTAAAAATTTTGTCACACAAAAACGTTGCCTATTGCAATTTTTGCACATAAAATAAGCATGCAAATTTTTATTTGTGTATATTTTTAGCATGTTTATACGTTTCTTTTATGAATGTGTGAGATGTTCTTTCCAACTCTTTGTGTGCATTTCTGCAGGGGTAAAGTGCAACTTTCCAGAAAAAGGAGTTGGCTGCTAGAAGAATAAAAAACTATATCCCAAGGGGCATTTCCCATTTCCGAATTTAAGCTTAACTTGCACAAATGCAATTTACTGGATTTTTTTGGATACGTTTATAGTGTATCCCCTCATCAATTTCTTTTGTACATGCCTTGTTTTCTTTTTTCTTTGTTTTTCATCCTTCATATTTTTTTCTCATGCCATAGCTTTAGATCATAAGAATGTTTTTTTAAAGGAACTCAAAGTTCTACCGAACGCATACAAATGGGGCTGTTGGTACGTTCAAACGGATTAGTTGTCACAGCAAAACGATATGATTTCTTTTTTTTTCTTTTCATTTTTTCTCTCCCTATGGCTAACTATGACTATGTCTATTTCGTGCATTATCCTACACAGCTTAAGTTGCCTTTGCTTTCTTTTATTTTTGCAAATAGTCCTATGCGTATATCCATTACATTTTGGTGCATGGGTTCTGCAGCACAGAAGCTGGTGAATATCGATCGCATATATAGCTATTACTTGTCTATAGTGCTTTTTAGCTAAGCTATAAAGGATAGCTAGTCTAAGTTATTTCGAAATTGTGTCCAAGCTTCTAAAACAAAAAAACAAAGTGCATTTTTTTAGTCAAGCATATTAAAGATAATATTTCAATTAATTTAGTAGAAGCAATTTAATCCAATTATATTTGAAAATGAATGATTGATGACTCGAAATTGATGTCAGAATAGTTGGCATACTATTTCATATCAACAGTTCATAAATATAACTGTTTGCATTTCTATGGGTTTCAGAAATTTATATTAGGTCTATATATGGCAACCTTAGAAAATGCGCCATTTTGGAGCAACAATGGAAAACAAAATCGTAAAGAAAACATGGGATCATCTCACTGAAAACAGGAAGCACGTGTTGGGAGTGAACCTTCCCCTAACCCTAACAATTTTGGTTTGTTTTGTTGTTCCCATAGGTAACGTGTTTTCAATTGTTGGAGACTGCAATTGAGAATACAGTTAAATGCTGTCAGTTTTAACCTTGGACTAACCAAAATGTACTGGGTTATTCAATGATATAATATTATAATGGTTATATTTAAAATTATATATACTGTATAGTTATAAATTAATTGAACTTTTACTAATCTTGACCTATATAATTCATCTTTTATCAAAGCATTTTATTTTTTCTTCACAGCGTGTTGTATTTCATTGGTATTTCACCCTCTCAATATAATGTAGTTTGGTGTCATGACCTTATCTTCACCATAGTCCACTATGCAACCAAATATTGCTCAAGTATAACTCTCTTTTCTACTCATTATCAGTGAGAGAGCTTTCCATCACTCCTAACTCAATTGTTGGAGAAAATTCCCTTTGGTCCTATAAACTACAATTTGCTGCAATTAACTCGTTGTTCTATAGGCTTCATTTATATCATCTTTGCTGGATTTTTTTATCCTTTTGTCTTTTTTTCTTCATTGTCTATATCTTTCACTATATGATAATTCATTAGTAATCCTAAAGGTTGAGGATGCCGTATTTCGTTTCTGCTTTTATCTTTCTAATTGTTTTATATATGTTCAATTTGGAATGCAGCAAAATATAAACATTTGGTCAATATAGTGTGTCTGAGATAGTGTAAATATGCCCTCAAATACTTTCTAGAAAATGGTGTCAATTATAAGAAACATTAAAAAAAAATTCATTCCTTTAAACATTTAAAAAAAAATGAAGCGATTTCATTTCTAGGAAATGATAAGACCAAAATTCGATCGATTTTGAAGTACCTTCCAGCAAAGGAAGAAATCATGGTTTCTGAAAATGTGTAAAGGTCGATTGATTACGTAGATGTTAAGTGTTGTAAATGCATTAACACCTATACGATTTTCTCTATAACTGTTGGTATTCTAATACAAGTATACACATTTAAGGCAGACCGATAATAGTCATATTACATGTAATTACAAATACAGTCGTTAAAATTATGCACAAATGTGCTACATGAGCGCACAACCAATTTATTTTAGAAAGTATGAAATTTATTATTAACTTTAATGTGTATCAAATGTGCAATACAAAAGACATATGATACTAACAGCATGCAAATATTCCAGATCTCCTTGATTATTTATAAACATCTAAAAGCACGAAACATCATGCAGCAATAACAAAATGCAATTATTAAATATTTACTTTCTAAATTGACAGTATCATAGCGTAAATATTAATATATATAGGTGATTTCCAATTTTTAAAAAAATGTACTGCATTTCATTAAAAAACTTCATAACTATGTGCATAAACAAACAATGAACACCCAACCTAAGAAAGTCCCAACATATAACAATATTTAATAATTAATAAACTTTGCTTCCCTCAGGTTTTGAAGCAGATCGCTATACTGTACGTCTCAAACCACACAAAACTTTTCCTTAAATTTCCTTAAAACATAATTAAGACGAGATAACTTGAAATTTATGAAAAAAAATTAAGATAAGGCCCAGGGTAAGATAGCAATATTGCATTATATGCAATATACATTATATATATATATATATATATATATATAGGTAAACTGCCTATAACTATGGGTTGTATTTAGATAGAGGCTTAGCCCATCATCATCGATTTATGATGTAAATCCATGGTTTACATACGTGTACCCATAGTTTGCATGCATGTACAAATAAAGATAAGTTGGAAGATGAGTAATAGCACACAGAGGATTACCTAGCAAATTCTGCGGTAAAATCCGTTGCAAACATGCATGCATGTTCAATATTGTAATTTGAGCAAAGAAAGAATAATAGATGCTACAGTTCCTTTAGTTCTTCTTCCGATTGCCATCATTTATGTAAAATTATGTATTAGTCTTCTTTTTTTGCTTAATTTAATCCCAAAAAATGCTTGGATAATCTGAAAAAGGTATTCTATACAATAACATGCAGGTTTAGGCTCTAAGTTAGATAACACTTCAATCACATAGAAGTAATTTGTCAAAAAAAAGAATATTTGCTATACCCTTTAAAAATTTTTGGCTTTATTTTTTGTTCATTAAATATACAACAGGCAAACGTTACAGTTACATAATAACATTCCTGTCTGATATACCATGCAAATACAGATAAAGTCAGTTAATGTGATGTGGCTTTAAAATTGCACACGAAAATAAACAAAGTCAAGCATGCATGCAGGGCAGAAACTTTCCTAAAATATTGAATCGAGCAGCTATAGTATACGTGTATATACAATAAGGCTTTATATGGTCATTCAATCTGGTAAGAAAAGATTTCAATGATTTTGAGTGACCTTTAGGGAACTGGGAAAAAAAATCAATTTTAAGAAAGTGTACAAATGGAGAAGGAAGAAGAAGAAGAAGAAGAAGAAGAGAGAATATATTTGAGCTCTTACAGTTATACCCCATAAAATTAATTTCAAATACTAACTCTTTCACGTAGAAACAAAGTAAAAAAGGAGACAAGGGGAGACTCCCATTCTCATAAAGCCTAAGAATAACTCAAGAATTTCACCAAGCAAGTATAATAAACACTTTGTATTCTTGCATTTCAAAAACGTGCCATGTGAAAATAATGGCAAGAAAACTATAGACAAAAGAATTTCTAAAGCAAGAAGCAGTTAATTAGCCTAAAGCCCACCAATTTGAGCTCTATATATAAATACATTTCCAAAGAAGATTGTCTTAAATGTATAGCAATAACAAATAACTTAAATAACTTTTGTGAATTAGAGCATCTTTGATAGAAACTATTTAAAAATTTCATCATATATGTCAAATGTTTTAAATAGTATTCAAAACAATGAATTGCAGTATATATTTTGCAAGCTTATAATTTTACTGTTAACTTATTTATAGGCACAATATGGCTGAATAATTCAGGAAATCTTGCGGACATACTCGAAATGGAAAGATGCTATCAGGCTTGAGGTTTAGTGATCATGATTGGCAAGCTAGAAGTCAAATCACCAAAAAACAGATAATCCATCTGATTTTCTGTTTGCAGAGCTTGTTGACACATTCAGGCTGTGTATATTTGGCTCTATTATACAATACACGAAGAATGTAGAGAGCTTGAACAAAACATACTAGAGAGGACATGTATAAGATAATGTACTGATCAGAAGGACTTGTGATCAATAATGTCAGTATAACCCTATGATCAATAAAGGTTTCCACTTCAGTTAATTTGAACTACAATACAAATTCTTACCTAAATTTAGATGCAATTTATATGAAATGAACTCATTTATAGAAAATGCATGCAACTCTCGAGCTCAATGCAGCTGTAACGAGAAGTTCTCTATCGAGAATAGATTGATAGTTTTGATAAAACTAGAATTTTTTTTAAACTACACTGCTGTTATAAAATGTAATCCTGTTAATGGATAATAAAATTCGACAATCAATTTCTTTGAAAACATAAATTTCAAACTGAATGATTATACCCACGTGATATACATTCATTCTTCAGTTTTACACATATCTTGTTTTGCTGTAAATATTGAATTGTCGAAATTTAAATATAAGTTTAGTTCAAGAGATAATTTTCAATAACACTTTTATCAAAAGAACATAACTTAACACATCAACTTATTTTCTGAATAAGTCATATCGGGTATCTTAATGAGGGACATTTTTGGACACTAGATAAACACACATATAAAAGTGCTTATTAATACCTTTGCTAATTAGAGATGAATTCATTATAATATTGATTAATTAATTGTGAATATATATACCAGTAGCAACATTCGGCAATTTTGAAATTAAATCCAATTATTGCTGTTTGGCTAATGTACTGTGCATATCGTTGTATTATCGTTTGTTCGTATAAAACAATATAATTACTTGAGTATATATGCGTGCCGATCAAAGCAATACATTTGAGTACCTCGAATTTGCATATAAACTGTAAGTAGTCTAAATTTACTTGCACTGTATATTATTATACAGTGCATTCAAATTCAAAACGTATTGCAGCATTTTGCATTGTTGTAAGGTCATTAAATTTCTTTTTGCATATTTTTCCAGATTTTTAATAAAAGAAATATTCACTGTGGATTTTTTTGATCACTGCACCTATATGTTATAATATAATTCGCTACAGCATATGATAAATTCTTGCATGTGCATCCTATAAACTTTACGAAATGAAATGAATGAAGCCAGCTGTTGGTTTCCAAGTACATTATACGAGACTCAGATCTCTATCTTAAGCACCAAAACATTATTTCAATATGTAAACAACTTCTGAATATCATCATAAATGTATAAATAACAACGCCGTTTCAAAAAATGACTTCTTCTAAATGGTAAAAAAATGCAGGCTTATATATGTATCACTTTTAGCACAATATCCTTTAACCCTGGGTAAACAATGAAATGGCTTTAAAACTCCAGAATGTATGAGAAGCTATAAACTAAGCTTATTTGAACGTCACGAACATTAAAAATAGATATTAAAACTGAGATGATAAACTTTAATAACAAAGGTTGTTCAGTGGAATAAGGATTATAGCAAACATAATAAAAAAATGCCTTTTTTAAAAAAAAAGGCAACTAAGATGATTAACTACCTTTTCCTTCTTCATAACACCAAAAGACAATAAACTTCTAGCATTTATTGTATTCTAAACAATCCCTCTAAAAATAAAACAAGCTGAATTATAATCCCATTGCAATAAGATAAGTTTCAAAAGGAAGAACGTTTACTTGGAATCGTCTTATGTTTTGACCGCTGTTTTATTGGGCAATTATTTTTGCAATGTTTCAATGTTGTTACGTCATTAGATACAATGTAAGTATGTTTAATTCGGAAGTCGGTCCCGAAAAAAAATTTCGGATGAGAAATTCTACATTGCCCGAAGATGTCAACCAATTTCATTTATAACTAATTCGTTACTAATAACTAATACGTTTTCCACATTAAAGTTGTTCAATTATTTAAACAGAATTAACATAGGACTTAGATTTAAAAATAAAAAAAAGGTTTGCTCTCACTGGGTACAAAATTAACGTTTCTATATAATATATATCATGTTTGAAAATACCAGTTGTCAAGTGAGGCACTTGTAACTGCCAGAAGCAAGAAGATGAGAGTTATTGCATGAAGACCTCAGGAAAGCTATACAAAAGAGTGATCTCTGCTATTATATAATACATGTATTTAATATTATTAATGCTTTTTCAAATTTAAATTCAGAGACTAAACCCCTTTGAAAGTTAAAGCGTCATCAATGGCAAACATTCTAGACTCTCATAAAATGGCCGTCAACGTTAATTTCCATAGGCTCATGTCATGCTGCCATCTATGAGAAACATCTTGCATTAACCTGATTGGCCCCCAAATAAAATAACATACAATGAACTATGGGAGGAATTTAAAAAGAGTTAGTATAATTCTTCAGAGTTTAGTTTGTGGTATACAAACAACCTTTTAAGAAATAATTTAATTGAAATTTTAAACATTTTACATCAACCATGATGAAGTGAGTGTGGTAATGCAATGGTGAATGTTTCTCCTATCACGTTAAAACAAATTACTGTTTATTCCTTAACTATAATTTTTAAATGAACACTTATATACCTATTATATGTACAAAGTTTTTGCTCATTATCATCTAGCCTTGCAGTGTACAAACTTATAGCATTTAGAAGTAATTATTAATAATGGGTTTTAACTGCCTCTGCTACAAAACTTAAATGTTTGTTGCTCTCGAATAAATAGTCTGTATGAACCACGAGAAGAGCACACTATAAGTCTAATTGCAAAGTATAGGCCTATACAAGGGATACGTTATACATGTACTTGCTATAGTAGAACTTATTATTCCTTTACTATTTTTTTCAGCATAATAATATATATATAGTTTCAGTACTACAGGGTAGAGAGGTTGTTTACCAGCGTTAATAAGGAGTGTTAATTTTTCATCACGGTCGTTAATTTTCCATCATGTTCAAAAACAATTATCTAAAGTCACTTTAATTACAAAGAATGAACAAACAAACCTATAACGTTAACAAGTTAGAGTTCAGCTTCGTCAGTTTCAAGATGAAAAGGTATAGTGAAATAGGTGAAAACAGGAGAATATTACAAACAATGGCCCAAGGGTACCACTATGCTTGTTTATCATTGGATGGAACATGGATTTTCTCATCATATTAACAGCAATAGAGTGCACTATAATGGCACGAACAAATAAAGTGCTTAATTTGCTTATATGATTACATTGCCATAGCATTTGTTTCTCTGTTTATTATTAACCCCCTAGATATTTTGAAGGTGAATAGCCATCACATTCAGGATGTAGGCCTATATACCTACAACAAGTCAACCATATGAACCCAATCAGGACCAGTACGACTGAGAATCTTATCATAGTTCACAATTTCTTAATTTTTTTTTGCAGGCTAAATTCACTTGATCTAGCATTATTGTGAAATGTTATATGAGATGCCATTATCGCAGAAACATTGAAAAATGGAAGATCAATTCTAGTTTGAAACTTCATTAAATAAGATACGAAAAGATAGAAACAAATCATACTTAAATAAATGCTTGCATGATAAGAGATAAGCCATTGGGTCATTACAAAGTTGACAAAGGTATACTCACAAGTTTAATTTTCACGTTCCATTAAGAAAGGTGGAATTTTAACACAATTGAAGCAAAGTCTGCATGAATGATCATTGCTGGAATACTAAAAGCCAAGGGATATTGTTGTCAAACTCTTCAATCTTTGGCCCTGATTTATGCAATTAGAATTTAATTAATTGCAAACAATCCCTTAATACGTTATATCATAATCATTCGCCTTTTCCATTTTTTACAGTATATAGATGCTGAAAAAAAAATATTTCACTGCTCTGAATGTATAAAAAAACATCAACAATGTCTTTTTTAAATTTTGAGTACAAAATTCGTTTAACATGTATACCAATTCAAACTTTTCATAGTAGGCCTACCCTGTAATGTACTCATTTAAGGCTAGCACTAATGACATAAACAATGCTAGGTCTAACTGGAATGGGGTGGTCTCTAAATTTTCATGATGCTAGCAGGCAATCCCAATTATCCTTTTCATAAACACAATTAGTTAGTTGCCCACAGTCATACACTAGTAGCACACAATGTAAACATTATGCTAGCCAATCCTCAATGGAAATCATGTATGCCTGCAAGTGTTTCTGTGTAACAAGGTGATAAGGCAACAAACCAACTATGTTGATCTTCCATTAAAAGCCTGCAAAGGCACGTTCCAACATCCAAATCTAGAAGAGGAAAAGAACTATTCTATATATGCCTATGGCAGCAATAACAGTGCTCATCTGAATGCATAAAGCACACTTGCTTGAAAAAGTCAAATGGTCTAAATAAGCGCAAACTGTCATTGTAAAGTATAACGACATGCCAGTGCAGTTTATGAATCCTCCACATGCCAACTATGGAGGCACGTCCATAGTTGAATTGGCTTGCCAGCATCCTAAATCTCAACATTAATGATCTTTGGTACAGATGGGCAAGAACTTGGTGAACTAGCTAAGAAGTCCAAATGTGCTAACGTCTATATAGGTCCTGATCGAGATCTCTCAAAGTGTGATGAAAATGGAGGATTGACAAAAAAATCACATCAGTCGTTTAGAAAAAAGAAAGGCTGGGGGTGTAGAAGCCTGTGAAAATCGAGGTTACCAATGAAAAGGCATAATGACGAACCGGTGGTAGAAATGTCTCTGGAGACTGTGCCAAAGACACAGTTGTTAAACTGCTCGGGCAATTTGGTAGAGGAAGAAGGAAAATAAAATGATTGGAAATAACGGTGGGTCACTATAAGCATAAAAAGCCAAGACTGGACAACGTAAAGAGAAAAAAAGTTAAAATAAAGGAAGAAAAAAGTCAATGAAGGAGCTATCAGGAATAACGTATAAAAAAAACTTTTTTTTCAAACTAAGGAAATAAAAAGAAATAGGACAAAAAAGGGAAAGAGTTTGCAAAATTGATCACATTGGCATAACTACTGTGATTGGATATTTCTTTATTCAGTTTGAAATTTCAGGACTTTGGAATGTAAGATTTTTCAAAAACTTAAATTATAAACCTGAGTTAGGCCATACACTACAACCCTTTTATTTGCAATTATAGCCTAGGTTCCATATATCTCATTCCTCTGCAGGACTCAAGAAGAATGCCAGGGATTTAAAACAAACAAACCTTTTAGTAAAAAAAATTGTTGTGCTCAGATAACAAGGTGATTAGTAGGATTTTGGATAATTATTCCTACATTAAAAAAGATATTTTTAAATTCATATTTTGTTTACCTTAATATGCTGACATTCTGACTGTAGTGTACTGATATGTGGGTTATTTAACTGAATATAATCATGAGAGATTTCAAAATTTACATTGCACCTTGTTAATTTTTGGCAGGTTGCACCGTATTTCAATTAAATAATCCCTATACCGAAACAATTAAATGATGCATGTGGTCACTATTAACATGCATGCATAGTGAGGCCAATGCGAGGTTAAACAATATATAAGGTTGAATTTTAGTTATTGTTCACCAGCCAGATCTCGGCATGACAGCTGCCTACGTCAGTTGGATCAATTTTTAATTAAATTTCTCCAATAGTAAGTAATGCAGCTATGTAATTATTCAGTAAACCTATTCAATAATGCCAGCAGTATAATTACAGTACCATTTCCCCTTTAAGCCTATACCCTAATTTACAAGGTATGTGGAGAGGGTTAAACGCCGTTTAAAATTATATAATTATATCCTTACAGTTATCTATTGTGATTAAAGTTTAATGTACTTTTCATCGAAAAAGAGAATAGATAAAAAAAGTCATAACAAACACATGATTGACAATTAAGTCTTCAACTGTTTAATTCAAGCGCTTTAAATGTCATAATAAGGGTGAATGGTGCTTAACGAATAGTTTTGAATTAAATTTAATATGTCACATTTATGACAGCATTCTTGTGAATGACCAAAGCAAGTGTCATTGAAAATTTGATTAAAATGGCAATGGCATTCTAGAAGGCCTATAATATATTCCGTATGGCCTCATTCAAACCCATCACTGAAACTATAGAAGAGTTCCAATATAAATTATAATTTCTATTTATCTTTCATTCAGATATATTAATAGTAGGGAATGTACTAATACTATCTCCTGTATTGAAACTGCTAAGTTTACTAAAAATACAGGGTTGCCCATTAAATTTTTAAAAAAGTCACTGCTTCATTTTAAAATAATTTTTTTTAGACTTTTCCAGACTAAACACGATTATATAAGACTTTTTTATAAAAGTATTTGAACTTTCATGAACATTTAACACAAACTAAAACTATTTTATTTACTACATTATATTTTGTATAAAATAAGGGCTGCTGCAGGCATTTAAATACAATGCAAATTTTATTTTTCAAATCGTTTTAAATTTAGACCAGCGATGATGCGCTTTCTTTCCTCATATTTTCAAAAACAAACTAATTTGCATGACATCGTTTTTGTCTGAATATACCACCTGATAGGTCACAACCAATGCACGCCAGCAGATCCACCAAGAAATAGTTTTTAATTAAACTAGTATTAATTTTAACTTTTGAATGAATAGATTTTTAAAATAATTGCATACACATTTCAATGACGTATACTTTAAATTTGGTAACATATTTCTACAGAAAACTTTTCATGCGAGCTTCTTTTCTACGCTTCGCAATGTTGCACTTATGCAAATTTAGAAACTGTTTTCAATGACATTCATCCGCATTATGGACTGGCATTATTAAATATGCCTTTTAAATGGTGAAAAGAAAAATATTCCCTCAAATGAGTAACAATGCCGTGTGAGTGTGAGATAAAACTGGCTGGAAAGTATAGCTGCATAGTCAGTACTTCAACCAACAGTATATAAAGCCCTCGTAATTTATAGAATTTCTTATAAATACGCTAGCAACTTCAAAGAAATCAAAGCAAGACTTCACTTCATTTAGAACTTGTTCATATAATAAACGTGCTGAGTTGTAATAAAATGTGATTTTCTCTTCGCAATTTAACATTATTTTCAAGTTACCAGCTCTGGCCAAGCATGCATGCAAGCTTTCACAATTCAGCAACAAGGGTAAACAACCATAATTACAGTTTCCATGAAACCATTCAACATTAGTTAGTGATATTTTCGCAAGTATTGTGGAAACTTTGAATGGCCGTTGAGTAGAGAGAATATATGTAAAATGGAGGCATAATGGTTGCCACAGAATGTCATTAAGAAAGCATCTTCTTTTATAATCTGGCACTTGGTGGAATGCACTTACTTGAAATCCAGTATTCATTGGTGGAGAGTCAACAAGAAATTGCATTAGAAAGACGTTGATCTCACAAATCATGCAAGTAGTTTGCCTTTAGTGTGGGGATTAGTTGTGAAACGATTGCTGGACGTGGTCAAGCCTGTCAACATGGGGGTAGTTAAGTCCTGTTCATTGCGAATACAAGCAATATATTCATGGCACATCTTCCAATAGACTACATGATGAGAATAAAATCTCACCCAATAAATTCAGTCAACGCTTTATAGCAATAGAACAACATTACAGAAAAGATCCATTTGATTGTTGCCAACAAAGTTATTGGAAATCGAGCTTGGCGGTAATGAGCAAAAGAATTATCTCACCAAACAGACCATCAAAGCCAATAAATATTTGGAAATACAACAGCAAATCATTGAAGTTACATCCTTCTTTGTATATTCTTCACAAACATTTTATAGTTGCACCATTCATCCTAGCTATAGACTTAGCTTATGGCAAATGAACTAATGATAACATTCAAGTATTAAAGATAATTTTCAAGAATCAACTCTTTGGCTATAGTCTTATTTTAAGGCAAATGCAATAGAGAGGTCGTGCAATAAGGCATGACAAGTATATGCTCGTAGAGCATGTGATAATTATGCTTGTAGGATAGGAATCCATTCTTGTCTTCTGAAGGCTATTTTCACCTGCCAACCTATTTAATAATATGTATAAGTTCTAAAACCATGCCAAGGTGTTATTTTTGTTTAACATTTGAAAATGAATAAGTCAATATACAAAATTATGATGCTATTTATAAACTTCAGATGTCATGGCGTTTGATGTTGTGAACACAAGCTAATTCGGCTTACTTTGAGAGAAAATTTACATGCATTGTCTGTATAATAAACAGTTAAGTGGCAGTTAGCTTGAAGGTAAACCTTCTTGAGCTTGTGCTTCATAGGTTTAATTAGTTTTTTTTACCAAAGGATGCTATTGTTAGCCTCTCATCTTAAGGCTATATATCCTATATACACATGTGCAAAGCTCCTCATCTTCCATTTCTCACTTATTCATATAGAAAATTCTGTTTCTCCGTGCACAACCCTCTTTTAATGTCTTATCCCTTTCATCAGCATTGCACGTATAATAGGCACGAACAGTATATACACATAATAAACTCACTTAAGTAAATTACGGTACCATCTTAATTAACTATAATTTCTCTTCCAGACTTGGATATGCTAATAGACACACACAGGGTATTTATCGCATAATTCCAGATTAAGAGGAAAACTTCGTCAATGTGGTAAAGAACTGCATGCATGCATGCAGAATTATTGCCATAGCATTTAGGCCTACTTTGAGGAAAGTACTTTGAAATGTTATACTTAACAACCAACTTAAATATTGAAACAAAAACAAAAACTATGGTATGAATGCATAAAATTTTAGTGTTGGTGCACAAAGCAAACATTAAAATAATATCTGTAATTCTAATTGTTAGACGACTGCAGGCAGTAGTGAAGGACCAGCATTCACAATACATGACTATACCAGTATTACAACCAATTTGAATTTACTCATTCGAATTTTCCAGTTGAATCTTATTTTTCAATGATACAAGTGCAGGGATATGACAGAAGGACCTACTTTTTTCATGACTTTCTTTTTTTTTTTTTTACATCGCAACTATCTTATCTATTTCACATTTTTTCTCATCCTAAATAATATACACTTTAAAATTCCATTTTTCTCACTATATAGTGTCTATAATGTTCTTCTTTGTCACTTTAATTTATAACTCACATCAAGTTTACTGTACAGGTATTTTTATTAAATTTAATGGCAGCTTCAATAATGCATAACGTATCTAAGTATGTGTTGACCACGAGGTCAATTCAATGATGACACTTTTGAGCATGGGGCTCTGAATACATCAGGACTACATCGAAAAGTTCGTTCTCAACGTGACTTTTGAAGAAACAACAATTCAATCTGATACAAGAAAAGATATATTAGTTTGTATTTCCCATGTTACCTGTTTAGGAAGGATTTTAACATCAAATAAATTAAATACTAGTATATGGAACATTTATCTGCATTGAAGTATTTGGATATATGAAAGCTTTTGAGTTAAAATGCAAAAGACTAATGAGATTTGTCAAATCTTGAAAAACAAAAAAGTAGACATCATGCACACAGCTAGCCTGTTTTAAACATTTCTTACAATCTTTTTATTTAAATACCAGTAATGTAAGCCTTTCACATGTTTTACAGTTTTTTAAATCTGTCTCATTCCTGCAAAAGTTAACTAATTATCAAGTTGTCAAGATTCTTCCCACAACATAGTCTACACATGAGCAAATTACTGGCGGGACATGACAATACAGTTTGATCATTAAATTTAATTACCAGTGACCTTATTCGCAGGCATAAAATTAAATTAATAAAGGCTTAAATCAAATAGCATTAATTGCCAGAGGGCACACTGTACATAACATTGTGCAATAATATAATCCAGCAATGAGATTCGTCAGATTCCTAGCGCTCAATTCCCCGATCTTTTGTATTTGCTCATCTAATAGTCTAAATGTCAGAAGACAGAAAATGCCATATATGGCTGCTAAACCAACACATAGCTTAAATTAACAGGAAGCCAGCCAACCCCTTTATTTTCCATCGGCTGGGGCTAAGCCAGCAATTTATATGAGAGCAAACAAAGCCAACTGACCAAGAATTAAGGGCATATAAAAGAGTGGGCGCCAAAACAAATCCATTAAGAGAGGTAGGTGGCTAAAGAATACACTAGCAAGGATGGGCAGTTGAGGATGAATAAGGATTATTAGGTGAAAGGTTGCCCAATGCTTTTCCAGTTGTTTCGGAGAAATATCGACAATGAAGAAAGAAGAGTAATCTGTCAAAAGCTTAGAAAGCCAGGATTAACGTTGTTATGGTAATGCAGAAAGCATTAAGGCATTAAATAAATATACGTATATTGTAGGAAAGAAAAGAGCTTAATCAAACAATAACGTTGTATAAGACAATACCAATTATGTGGCTTCCGAACAGCCTATACTTCATTCACAGGCAGCAGAACAACTGAGAAGATTTGGAACAGGAGTGGAAATTCAGCCAATCCAGAAACTAGGCTTACCAACCTATTGAGTTAAGCTTCTGTAAGTTTTATTCAAATAAGACAATTGAAACAATGTGGGGAAAAATTCATTTCTCTTATATATAAGGAGAGAACCTGAAATTATTTTTAGTGTATCGTACCCGCAACCGATCTTTAAGAGTATACCGTATATAGGGAAGCCTCCTATAGCATTACAAAAGAAGCCTTATGACATTTTATTTCAAAGAAATATCTTTATCTTCAATTGAATCATTCAGAAAAAAAAATTGTTTAATATATTTTGTATAAATTTCACTAACTGCACTTATCCAAGTAAAACTCATTAAGCACAATTTGGCATTTTCTTCTATATATTTACTAAATTGCTTCTAACTCGGATTTGCCACATTCATATATCCATAACTAAGACCAAGGGGGATCTTGGTCATTCCAATTTGTGAGTAAACCTGGATACAAAACATGCAATTTTTGTAATGTCTATTTTTGGTCCAGCATTATGCATGGCATTATCAAAATCTCTGCATTGATATTTTGCATTACATGTTCTCTTATATGTATTCCATCGCCAAAAATAAACTTAAAAAAAGGCGCTCCATATCATTTTGAATACGTGATAGATAACACAGATAGTTTAAAACCAACTATAACTTCAAATTCTTTACAAAGACTAATATATGCATATCAGCTAGCTAGGCTTCTCCACATCACCTTATTGCACTTTCACTGCAGATTGCATGTTTACAGACAGAAGTAGTCCTTACATTTTTTGATTATCTGTATGACGACAGCGACGAGACATTTTCCCAACTGAATTTGAGTTAATAAATCGTTAAGCAAAGATGAAAACAGCAAACCTATAATTGACTTCAGAATACATTTTAACTTCCAAATTTTGGAATCCAAAGACTTTTTGCTTCCAAGATATCATACAATAGATATTACCTTACATTCAAGGAAACTTCAGAAATACATGTTTCCACCCATGTAAAACATTTTGTTAATTCTATTTTGCCAGACTAACATATAGATATTAACTAACGAGTTTCCAGATAGCAAAAAAATTAATACTAATTATATATAATTGCCTCTTTCGTTCAAAAAATATGCATCTAATGTTGCATTCCAAATTACCAAATAAGCCTATTTTTTACATTACTCATTAATCCCACACATATATATCCTATAAAAATATGTGAAAGCAGAATATTAATTTTTATTCAAAATAACAATATATATAGCCTTAAGTTACTGCGAAAAGCTAAACAATTTTACTTTCTCTATATGTTTAGTAATTATGCATGAACTGAGTTCATTTTAATTGTTACTATTAACAAAATTAAAACGTTACGTAATTCCATACAAAAATAAATACAACAAGTTTGTAATATGGGCCAACATTTACTGACCATTCGACCATGCATCAGTTCAACAAATTTATATCAATTTCATGAAAATAATTTTAATAGATATTGGTCATTTCAAAATATCCAAACAAATTCTAGTATTAAGGAAATTGATTTATGGTATACTGATCATTTTCTACTGCAAAACATAAAGGGAGTTCTTGTATTCTAAATGGAAATTTTAAAGATTCCAGGGAGTTCAGGAAAAAGAAGGGGGACATAAATACAACTGGTGGCGAATCCGCTCAATAAATCAAAATCCATAGACCCTGTATAATATTTCCATATGACAAGTTTCCATATACGTCGTTTAATTGTTCAGTAGACCTTAATGTTATATGTGCCATTTGCAGGAAGTTTCATGATGACGCAAAACGATATTCCTGCAGGCCCAAACTGTTAAGTGCTTCAAAATCTATACGTAAACTTTAGCCAAGGGTGAGCAGTAAAGTTCTTTCATACTTCTAATAAAGCCATATAAATTCAGCAAATTTGCGTTTTATTCCGTGATAAAACTGGCAGTATGCAATATGCACTTTATTCTTACGCACTTTCTAACCTTGGCATTTTTAGAGCTTTATTGAAAAATGAAATGACTGTACCGTTTATGGAATAAATGGGGTGCACAAAAAATCATCTAACAGATGACAAGAAAGCATTCAGAAATGCATGGCTTGCATGAAACAAAAAAGCTATTCTAACATACATGTATATATATATATATCTTTAAGAAAAAAAAGCAGTTTGCAAGCCAGGCAAATTCATAGGCGAAAATTCACCCAACACCTAGCTTATTTGCACATGATCATATACAATGCATGCAGGTACTGAGAAATCCGTCATTTTGGCCTTTTATTTGGACATATAATGTACATCCTTGCCAATAAGTTACTACTTAAATGGAAATGTTTTTGACAACCCTATAATTATAAAGTGAAGATTAACTACATACTATGCATAGAATATGGCGTCAAACCTTGAACGGGAGATGGGATATGGGAAAATGAGACAAGCTGTGGTACTACATTGGGAAGGAGGGGGGAAATCTTTTATCTAAATCAAACAATAATAAATCTGCCGCTCAGTCTTTACCCCGAATATTCATAAGGAACTATTTTGGGATTATCAAAACAAGGCAAAGCATAACATTGTATTTGTTGGCGTTTGACAAAAATATCAGACACAATATAAAAGAATGTTGTAGAAATTGGGATCAGGCCCTCACATAAAAAAGGCAATTTTTTAATTGAATAAACTACATTCATTAACAGTAAATATGTATATTTGTTTAAGGGAAAGTCTCACTTTGAAAGAAGAGTGTTGTATGGAGGAAGAGTATGAAAAATTAGGAAAGGCATAGAAATTGAAATTTGATTTGAGTCCACCAATCAATAAATAAAAATGTCCTTAATTAATTACTGAATACATGAATTTGGATAAAAATGCAAAGTCCAAATAGGTACCCTTTTATAGACAGTATGTAGCGCCCTTACGTACGTATGTATGTACGTAGCGCGGATAAAGGGCGTAAGCTCTCAAGCAAAACTTAGCCTAATGACATCTAAGACATGCTTGTCCTAGAGGGAGCCACTAACTCTACGTTCCTGCTGAAATCTATGGAAAAATAGCATCTAATATATATTTGGCAAACGTCTTAATTTCTTCTTTATACAGGAAACTCTGCATGCTGCACATTTATTATTGTTACAGACATTAATCTATAGTAAGTGTGTTCATAAATTATAATATTAATTGCTACATGATGGGACTTTCCCTTTAAGAATAAGTAGAATATATCTGACTATACAGATGTCCTTACAATTAGACAGTGCAGTTTTACTTAGCACAAATTGCTTAACTGCATGAAATCATTCTAACTGCTAAAATACGAAGCAACAACTCTCTAAACCTCTCTAAAACCTCTACCAAAACGAATTCTTTTGGGCCTTTCTCTTGATTCAATTAGGCAATGATACTGAACATAACCTTCCTGATGATAGCATACCTCGTATACATATTTTTAGGATTTCAATTTAACAATAATAATTAAATACAAAAAAAAGTAAAACCATTCACCTAATCGTATGATTACGTCCTTTCACCCTGCTCTCACTTAACCTTCCCCCCACTATGTTATTTCTAAAAAATACTCACTGACATACTCCGAGTTGAACTGGAATAAATCATTTAGCATATTTGTAAACGAATACTTTGCATCGATTTAGTTGTTATACATTGCAAGAATATCTAAATGGACACAAAGTTTTTTTTAAAAAATTATAAATTAGTTTTCTGTATGCAATGATATAGAATTAAACGAAGATTCTTGGAACGGTTTATAAATTTTCCTTTACAGTTTGCAATATTTTCACAAAGCCTTTTTAACTCTATAATATCTGATGGTATTAAGTTAAAAATGTTATACTCCATGACATTCTCAAAGCTTCCTGTAGACATACTGCATGCTCACTATATAGCTAGACTAACACGTACCTTGTATGCAAATTACTTAAGAATAAGAAGACAGACAATTTACAGCCTAGCTATTACAAGACTTAAATCGTTCAGATCCCGACAGTCTTTGAAACACATCTTAAACTACAAAGCTGTAGACCACTGGACTCAATCCATTCAACAGCAAATAAAAATGCTTTATGTTAAGAGTTCAATCATTCCAGAGCTGTAGGCCTACACATAGGGCAACATAATAAGAAAACAAGGATAAAATAAATGCTCTTAGGAATAAAACCAGCATCTTATGTCAAAGGTGGATATGTCCTTATAGTGGGATTAAATAATACAAAATGCCCCAAACATCAATCGAAGCACACACAACTAAAAACCCATGCAATGAGCTATAGCTGCATGTTATCTGTTCTTTCCCGTGAAAATACTTAGGCTTAGAAAATGTTTTTGTGGAAGAAAGCTTTAAAAAAGAGCTTAAGACTTTCTGCCCTGATCCAATTTTGGTCGATATCGATCTTGGTTGGCAACTTGGAATGCACCCTAATTCATAATTTGTTATCGAATTATTTTGACCTTTTGTGCAATAAGGCATACACAACATCACCCGGAACTAAATCATGACACTAGCAGAGGACTTAACGGTGACTTAGTCTATTTTCTGAAGCAGTTTGCAAAGGACTTATACTGCCTATTAATATTGGATGTTGAGGATGTCAAAATTACTCTCTCAACCCTGGCCTATGTGGAAATGAAGGTGAACATGACATGAACGCTTAAAAAGTAAACAGATTAGCTCATATATTGGAAGGAAATATTAAGTTTGATGGTTTTACTAACAACTCACGATGTATTTTCCATCCTTAATACATCGGGACACTTCTGTGAGATCATGTGAGATCATCAGATATTGTCAAAAGTTTCTTAAATTAGACAACTTGAGCATTCTCGAGAAATAGGTCTCATATTATGGACCAGCATGGTTCAGAATACTAAATTTTAAATTTGATACGCATCCATTATAAGCAATGACTTCCTTTACCCATTTGATGTTTGTGGTGTAAGTCTTTTTTTCTTTAAGCCAAATATAAGGGATCATATATACATGTCTATACCTTTTATATATTCCTTATACAATGAGAAGAAAATTGCAATTTGAATTTTTTCCTCAGAAATGAAAAATGATTTTGATGATGATCTCAGAATATTAAATAGAAAAACAAACATCTCACTATACTAACTTATGCAGTTGCTATCGTGAAAATTGGATTTTTTTGTCAAGAATTCTCCCTAATGCATAACATGAATATATAGTTTTCCAAAAAACTCTAATCCATGCACCTTCAATATTAACAAATAAAACTAACTATTCCCTGCCTTAATCACCTTGATGAATTAATCTGATTTGCATGTATGACGTTAAAAAAAAACCACAATAACTCATACAAATTGGCTTTTTCATACAAATTTTCTATACATCATTAAAATAACTATTATAGTTTAAGACCCCAACAGTGCAGTTAAAGTCTTGATTATATTTGACATAATCCTTCTTATTAAGTATAACTATATAAACACCTCCAGTTAGAAAAAACAAAATAAATTCTTTTCTTTTTATCACGTAAAATTTACTGCAAAAATAAAAAACCTCCTTGCATAATTTCCTCGTTAATTAGCTGATTACAATGAAAAGAAATGGCCTTTAGAC
>JAQIXP010000885.1:0-21627 GCA_034700285.1 Proteroiulus fuscus
AATTTGTACCGGTACTTAACATGGAGATTCCCATAGGAGCATGCATTTTGTTGATAGTGTGGACAGCCCCCTTAAGGGAGATACCAAATGGAATTTATGGACAGCCCTTAATTGAAATTCACATCCAGGGACTGTCTGCTATATTGGTAGCCATCTTTGCTTAGGTACCAACTGAAGAGTCATCAGGTGGCTGCCTTACGAGCAAAGCGTATTGGTACCAACAACAAGCATTGTGTTGACAAACAACGGGCACAGGACCATCGAAGCAATGCATGTAGAAAGCGACAGAAGTACCGCACATACGATGGAACTTGTAATAATCCACGCTATCCGTTGTATGGTGCTGCCAGTACACCATATGTCAGGGGAGTTTCCGCCGATTATTCTGACGGTAAATTTGGAGCTGGTTACAGAAAGTGAATTTAACGAGAAGTAGCAGTTTTTGAAAATAATTCAATTTCCTTACATAATTGCCATTGCTAGGAGTCTCGGCTCCGAGAGTTTCGGTCCTAGATGGCAGTCCATTGCCTCCAGTGAGGCGAGTCAGCAACGAAATCCATACCAGTGGAAATTCTATCGAATCTCATAATTTCACAAGTTTGATGACCTTCTGGGGTCAGCTGACCACCCACGATGTTTCGAAGGCACTCTCGAGCTTGAGTAATACCCAAATTTATTTTATATCTTCCAATTAAAACCATTTTAATGTAGCAATGAATATAATGCACGGTTTTTCAGAATCTGTGAATTGCTGTTCCAATTCGTCCGAGGTAACCGACTGTCTTCCGATCCTCATTTCCCAGGACGACGACTTTTATTCGCAATTCAACAAACGGTGTCTCGCTTTCACCCGATCGCAACCTGCACCACAACAAGACTGCACCTTGGGTGGGTAAATATTTAAAGATGATGTTACAGTTTTATTTGCTTTTGGCAACATTAAGAAAATTATTCATCCAGGGCCTAGAGAACAAATCAACGTTTTGACGTCCTATCTGGATGGTTCGGTCATTTACGGATCGAGTTCCGAAGAGTCTGCCAAATTACGACGCTTTAAAAATGGTAAATATAATTTATATAATCTTAAAGGTAGATATAGTTTCAATGGTGGACATTTTCTGGTCAGGTTATAATCCAAGAAATAGGCATTCTCGATCAAGACCCCTCTCACCACCCCCATTAGATTTTGGAATTGCCTTCCTAAGGCTAATGCAAAATTCTTGAAAATTTAATTTAAAGCTAATGTTTAAAAGTTGAATTCTCGTAAAGAAGCTTTTGATCTAAGCTGATGCAATGGGATAAAATATTTCGAGCTTCATAATAGAATATTCAATACTATAGATTTGCTACTGGAGTATTACTCTTGAATAGTTCATCAGGATAATTTTTTGCAGGAAATCTGGATGCCTTTTTCATAGCAGACACAATGTATCTGCCTATTACAACAAACGATACTGAAACCTGCACTCAAGAAAATAAAGAACCATTTTGTTTTTATGCTGGTTAGTGTTTTAATTTAAAAAAAATATCTATCTTCTCTCGTAATATTAATTTTTCACTCATGTTCGTACAATTCTGCAGGTGATTCTCGCTGTAACGAGAATCTCTCTATTCTCAGCTTACATACAATTTGGCTGCGCGAACACAATCGCATTAGCTCATTCCTGTCTGTCTTGAATCCGTCATGGGATGATGAGCGTCTGTTCCAGGAGGCAAGGAGGATCGTCGTGGCCGAATTCCAGCACATAACTTATTCTGAATACCTGCCGCTCATCCTCGGCTCCAAAGTAATGCTGGATTTCGGGCTGCGCTTGCTCAACGCCGGATATTACGAGGAATACTCGGTAAACGTGGATCCCGGTATCTCCAACGAATTTGCTTCGGCAGCCATGCGCTTCGGACACAGTGGCGTTCCAAATCATTGGAAATTTGCCAATACCAACGAGTTCAATTACATGGAATTGCACAAGGGTTTGTTCTTGCCATCCCTATTCGTTCATGATAACGATACTTTGGCCAGTCTTCTCTATGGAATTTCAGTTCAGAAAGCCTACTATATCGATTCCTACTATACGACACAACTGACCAATCATCTCTTCCAAACTGAAAACACGAAGTATGGATTCGACCTTGCCTCAATTAATACCCAGAGAGGACGAGATCACGGCATTCCTTCGTACAACACCTTCCGTCAGTATTGTGGATTCCGGAAGCTCCAATCCTTTGATGAGCTGAAAAGTGTATTTATTGACACCGTTGCTGGACGATTCAAAATTCTTTATAAGTAAGAAGAGCCAGGTTTTTAAGTACTTTTCTGATAGCTATATTAGGCCTTAATTTTCCTGTTTTGCATTAGTGCAAATTTTAGTCTTACTATATGAGAAGTGCAATTGAATGCATTTTAATGCAGTCGGTGCACTTTTAATCTGGAATTAATGCAATTTATTCAAATTTAATGCAGTCGGTTTTTTTTCTGAATTTTTAGATTCAGCATTGTAATCTTAAATTTATTTTACAGGAGCGTTGACGATATTGATTTACATGCTGGCGGTTTGTCAGAACTCCCACTTCCGGGCAGCCAGTTGGGACCAGTGTTCGCCTGTCTGATTGCAGACCAATTTTTGAGGCTCCGACAGGGCGATAGCTTTTGGTTCGAGAATGGCCCTCAAAGCAGTCCCAATCCATTTACGCCGGAGCAGCTAACTCAGATTAGGCAGGTGACCTTTGCCAGGCTCATGTGTGACAACGAACCCAACATTCACAGCCTACCACCACACGTTTTTCTACTGCCATCCGAGGAGTACGTAATAGAATAGTTGCATTTAAGAAACATTTAATTTACTATAGTTTGGCATGAACTAAAGTACTGTATTAATAATTTAGAAATGTTCCGGCTTCGTGTGCTGAAGGTCATATTCCAAGGATGGATCTTAATATTTGGAAGGAAGAACATGCCTGTAACACCACGGACAGAGCATAAGAAACCGATTTTAAGGTATTCCTTTTAACTAGATTTTTTTTAGTCTAACTAACTATTTTATGCAAACATATAGCCAAGATTTTCTAATGTTCATGCATGCATATCACACAAATCATTGAATTTTGAAAACTCTTTATGGAATCAAAGTACATAATTATTGTGCTATGTACAACATAGATATGCTGAGACTAATTAGAAAAAATAAATCATGAAAATGCCTATCATATCTAAATTTTCAAATTAAGAAAGCTTGTGACTTGGAAATTAAATCCAGAATTTAATAATAAATTCTTGGTTGGTGTACTGGCCACCAGGTGGCAGGTCGTAGATTGCCGCCTTTTAAAATGGCTGTTGTGCTTCAAGAAATCTACAATAATTCTTCTTGATTGCGTGTTAATTCGTCCAAAATGTGAGTAATTAATGTTGTATTAAACCCTCATAACTTACTTTATCGAAATATAAGCTTATATCGAATGCTAACTATAGTGTGGCAACTGTATCACAACTGCAGTATAACCTGTTGAAAGGCGCATCATTATACAGTAGTTTCATTTTGTCAAATGTTTAGTAGGCCTATGTGTAAGTTGTTGGAAGGTCTGTAGCAGTAATTTGCCATTGTACAGATATATCATGCAGGGATACTACTTATTTGCTTTTAGAGTATACAATTTAGCATAACTCCAAATCTTCAAGAATTCCCTAGCTGTCTAAAAGCAAACATCCTATCCAAACATCTAAACATCCTACGAACTCAGTTATTGAAATTTAAATAATTATGAGAACTTTTCCCCAATTGAAGATACGCTTTCCTCACAAAATTTTTATTCCAAAATATGGTGCATAAATCTAGCTAAAACTACTACATGTACGGGGGAAATTTCCATAAATGCCAAGGCATCGATAAACCTACCGATACTGTTTCCCATCTATAACTTGAGGAGAATTGATCTAAGTCTAGATACCAGAGTTTCGAAGCCAGACATTTTCAATAAGGAATTACTATTGAAAATATCACCAAAAATGTAGTAGATAAATTTCTACCCAACCTAGGGTGGAATTTTTTAAAAGTGGAAATGAATGTTGTATAAAATTACTATTGATAGGTAATGATTAACACATTTTACTACTTCCAGTTAATTCTCTTCTACTAGAAGGTTTTAATACTGAATACGAGATTGAATTTTTAAATTTCATTTGCATAAAAAGTTACAGTATAATAGGAGTTTGATTGGGTCTAAAGAACTTAGAGAAAGTTGTAAACAGAAGTCCATATTCCGATCCCTATGAATGGCTAGTTAAGTTTACCATAATATAGTTTATAGGCCAAAATATAAAATGAACAACAAAACCAAAATACATTAGATTTAGGCCTACGCGGAAGTTCCATCTTGTGTTTTTCCCCAAATCCTTAGAAAGGCAACTATCATCCAAAGTCTGTGTGGCACATTCACAGTAGTTGTTGCTCTAGCTGCTACGTCATTAAATATTTTAGAATAAGGATGTTTTATTGGATCCTTATTTCGAATGCGAACTGAAAAATTAAAAAACTGTTGGTGCAATTCTCGGCCTAAATTTACTAAAGATTGACATTCTGTGAAGATTGTGATGAATTCTCCTTTCCTCTCGGAAGTATTAACTTGTGAATTTGTTTTTGCCTTCTTGGTTGCGGGCTCTCTGGATTTTTCTAAAGAAGACAACATTTTTACTAAAATTTGATCATATGAAATCATCCTGGTAAATTTGAATAGATTTAAAGGTTGCTCGGGAATGACGTGCTGACAAAAGCACATCTTTTCCTCATTGTTTTCAAGGTCTTTTATATTTTCTCTTATGTCCTTTTCTGTCATTTTCAGTTTTGTCATAAACTTTTTAAATCTGGATAATTCGGCTGCATTAGACATTATTTCCACAATCTCTGGTTGCTCGTCCCTTAAAATCTGTATCTTTTCGCTTAATTCTGTGGACAGCTTGTCTAATTCCTGTTGCGTTTTTCTGAAAATTCAAAGATTTATGATTGATTTATAATAAGAAATTCTCTTGCATGCATCAAAGAATCTGGTTATAGTTTGGAATTAAGTTTCATTTCTTAAAGATTTGTACGTATTTATTTTTATTAAAAGTAAGCTTGGTATACAGTAGATCATCAGTGGCCTGTATAGTGATAATTTAAAAGCCATACATAAAATTGGAAATATTTTAATTAAATAAAAAAATTATAACAGGGAATAATAAGTTATAGGCTAACAGATCAAAAATAATGATAAATTAGATCGAATACTAGTAGTTTTAATTTTTATCTCCTACTGATTACAAATTATAAAGATGTGCACATTTTTAAGATAATCAGTTTGGAATTTGATAGGCCTACATTTCAGAAACTGCAACTTTAATTCAATACTTACATTAACTTTTCTTGGACATTTTGAGCTGGATGGAGGACTTCTTTGCTAATTTCGTTTCTGAGTTGTTGAAACTGCTTGTCCCAGACGTAAATTTCTCCTATTTTTTTCTCTACCTTGAATTCTTTTAAGTTTCCACATATTCTTTCACTGGAAGTTGGCCTTTCTTCATAAAAGTCGCTACCCTCCAATGGAAAGCAGTCCATTAAGTAGTTTTTAAACTGCCCACTACTATCGAAAGTAACCAATTCGGCAAGTAAGTACAAGTCATCGCTGATGGTTAATGGAAATACCCAAATATCGAATGTCAAGTGCTCGGTTAGTTGGTTTTTTATGTCTTCTAGATGTTTTCTGTAACTTTCTTCTAAAACTTGCGCAATGTTTGGAACTATGAAACTTCTGTTGGCCATCCAGATAAGTTTTTGAAATTCTTTGTCTGCAAATGTTGCTATCATCAAAGGATCTTCCACTACATTTTTCACCATTAGTGCACGAATTTCTTCTTGACTGTGTTTTGGATAGGAATCCAAAGTGATTATTTCGTCGTTGTCATCAGAATTGTTGGAGGTACTTGCGACCGCATTGTTGCTTGAACTGTTGTCTGGTACTGGTTGAATTGAATCCTCTACTTTGCCATTTATTTGGGTATGGTCAATATGGCCATTTTTTACGTCAGTTCTAGGCTTGTCATTTTTAGCTTGTGTCCCTGGACACTCTTGCTCTGATGTATCCATTGTAATTTGAATGCTAATTATTTAATCATTTATGACATTAAATAAGAATATCCCATTTTGTTTTTTTAAAGAGTAGGCCTAACTAGGTATCGCACAGATCCAGGTATAATTCAGAAAGGAAAATTGTATACGTGATATGAAATAAAAATGTATCATAGCAGCGCGCTTTAATCCATAATAGCGCGCTGAAATTAAATAGCTTATACAAATATTTACAATCGAGCCGAAATGACAATATATATTATATCTTATCCAAAAGGAAGGTCAGTAACTGTGCAATTTGGCGCGCTGAAATTGAACAATTAAAGCAAGAGATAACATTATATATGGATACTAAAATATCGATAAATGTATTTAAATGTGTCATTTACTACTGACAATTTTTTTTTGTGTTTATCAAACAAAGGTTTGGATTAGTGGAGATTAACACAGAAATAATTTTGTATTTTTAACAAGCTTAGCCTTTAACCAGTGCGTTGGAATTAAGCAACTAGATAATTATAGGCTACAGATATGCTCATATGGATAACTAACAGATTTATGGTTATAAAAAATGGATACTTTTAGATATTTTAAATTTTTGTCATTTATGCTGACAAAGTTTGTGTTTTATTTGCGATAACTGCATGACAAAACCCAGAAAGTATCAGAGCTGTTTATCATTCAATTTTGCAACAATATTGATAGAATACGGTATCTGACTAACGTACATTTCAAAATAGTGCATGTGTACATAAAAACAAACTTCATAGGACTCTCTCGAGTCCTATAAGGGGAGATCTCCCCTTAGGGGCCTATGTGTTTACAAAGTGTTTACAAACGTTTGCAAGCAATCTCTATTTGTGCACACCGTCTACACCGCACAAGTGGTGGAAACAACCCGTAACAATATATTAAATTGGCTTACACCTGTAGATAAAATTTTAATGCCCGTTCAATTGTAAGAGTCTATTTCAAATATTTCCCATGCCCGTAGAAGAGCGTATTTTATCCATTGTTCATAGGGCAGTTCCTTAGGAGCGTTCTCTGCTGTTTGGCAGAATTCCTCGGCAAAGCGAGACTGAAGGTTTGGCTGTGTTTTGTAGCTTGTAAAATGGTTGCACAACTTTAAATATTCTTCGGCATTATTTGCTCCAAAATACAATATTTTCCTCCACCTTTTAAACTCTATTAGCATCTTTTGAAACAATTCATTAAACCCAATCGAAGGAATAGCTATGCCATTGTCCTCGATATCTATTAGCAATAGTTCCTCACCAAGGCCAGTCAAGTTGAAACTGTTTCTTCCCATTTCGCTGTCTGGATTTTCTAACAATTCCAGGACATTTCTTGTATAACAAGAAAGGTCCTTAACAAGTACTTCATATGAATGAATGGGTACGATATGCAGCAGGTTAACAGGATTGTTCTTTTGAGAATAATAAGCTGCATATTTCTTGTCCTTGTCAGTTTGAATGATTCTTTCATTAATTTTAGCGCTTAAATATTCTAGGTTTTTCATTTTTATGTCTAGCATTCTAAATCGCCGGAATATAATTTCTAAACGATCTCTTGAAGATGGTCTTGTTATTGGTATTCTCAAGATTTCTTCTATTCGATCGAGACATGACAAACTTTGACTAACTTCCATCCTAATGCAATATACAGGATCCCTAAAGTAAATTTATAACAAAAAAGTTTTTGCATATTATTAATTCAAAACTAGTAAATGCACAAAAAAAGGGAACTTACTCGTGATTTTTCTTTAAAAGTGAAACATATTCGTTGTTTATTTCTTCATTTTCATTGTTTCCTTTAAATGCCAAGGCCCTTTGTCGTAGACTTGTCTTTTTTAGGAGCACATTCAATTTCTGCAGTTCTTTACCCCAAATGCTAAAATCTGCAATCTTAGAATCCACTCCGAATTCTCGTAATTTTTCTAATATAATTTCTTGCAATTCTTTCATTTCCTTGGAGCCTTGGGGTATACAATCCAATGGACAACTTCTACGGCGACCCTGTCTATCTAAGTATACCAATTCCACTGTAAAATATTTCTCACCGTTTCTCAAGATCAGAGGAAAAACAAAAACGTCAAATATGAATGGGTTCCATCTCATATCACAATGGTCCTTCATAATATCCAAGAAATCTATTCGTCTATGGCTAAGCATTTCATGGTAGTTTGAAACCGAGATAAATGTAGGAAACTTAGCGTTAACTATGGAGAAGAATTTGCACATGTTAGGATGACAGAATGAATCTCGGAGTATCGGACTATTCCTTGTAATTTTCTCCATCTTGTATTGAATTTCAGTCTTGCTGAATCCACGTTCATATAATCGTTGATAAATGTCTTGGTTTGGATCTTGTGGAATTGCGTCCATTGTTGTTAAATGTGTTAATATTGAGTTTCGTTAATTTTAGTGAACACAGTTAAACTATTTTAATTTAACGCTCATGAGGGATTTAAATTTTTTTTTGGCTCCGCGATAATTAACCTTTCAAGCAAGCTGCGCTGAAATGTATATCAGCGCGCCAAAATGTTTAGATTTTTTAGATAAGCAAGTCAGTTCGTTAAAATAGTTTATTATCTAAAGATTTTGTCCTGTAGGATTACATTTATTCTTTAATAGTACAAAATTGATAAGTTTACAGATACAGTAATGATAGTTCTATTTTAGATCCCAAAACAATACCGGTACATTAAATGTTACTCATTAATTTAAAAAACCCGAAATAAACAGTTGTAGGGAAATTAGGGGTCTTCCAATTTTAATGTTTCAATAACATTGCATTTTGTAATTTTAGTAAGAGTTTTTTTACGTATTTTCAATTATATTTTTATATTTCAAACACAGTTCTGCTGTTGTTGCGATGCCCTATGGATGCCCAACATGGATACATTTGTATAATTATTAAACACATTTGCCTATTTCAATTTAGGAAAGAGAATCGAATTTAAATCGTTTCCATGCTTTCAAAAGAGCAATGTTTTTCCATTCTTCGGGCGACATGACTGATGGGGCACTCGTTGCGACACTAACAAATTCTTTGGCATAGCAAGATTGAACGTTTGGTTGCATCTTGCAGCTGGTAAAGTACTTGCACAATTTTAAGTATTCTTCAGCATTTTTTATTCCCTCGTGAAGAGTTTTTCTCCAATGGACAGAAGCCTCCAATGCCATTTCAATCAATTCCTGAGACTTTGCCATTGAAATATTCTCTTCAGTCTCTTTTAAAGAAAAGTTCAAGATTGACGAGAAATGATGACTTGCATTTTGAAGTTGACATTCTGGATTTACTAGCAATTCATGGACATTTACCATGTAACTAGAAAGGTCCTTTGCTAGTGCTAAATATGAGTGGATGGGCACAGTTTGCAACAGATTAACTGGGTTGCTCTTGTTTGTGTAATACACTGCATACTTCTCGTCCCTACCCGTTTGGTATATTTTTCTCTTAATCGTCACATTTAAATCTTCCATTGCCTTCATCTTTGTGCCAATCACTCGGAATTGGTGAAATATAAAGTCTAAGCTTCCGGTATTTGTAGAACAATTAGAATTATTTTCTTCCGAAGGCCGACTGTGATTTTGCATCTTCAGAATTTCTTCAAGTTCATCAAGGCATAACAAACTTTTACTTACTTCTGTATAGATACCATCTACGAGATTTCTAAATTAAGTAATAATATATTATTAGTTGTGATCCTGAAAGTTATATCGTCTTTCATTATAAGAGTAAATTACTTACAGTGGATTTTTCTTCAAAATTAGAAAATATTCATTGATGGTTTCGGCTGCGTTTTCTTTAAATGCCAGTGTCCTTTGATGCCCCTTCCTTAATTTAGCATTTTCCAAAATTGATTGCAAGTCTTTAACTTCTGTTCCCCATACACTGTAACCCGCAATCTTTGAATCTACTCCAAAGTCTCGTAGCATTTCCAATACAATTTCTTTCAACACTTGCATTTTTAATGAGTATACAGGTATTTGAGTACAATCTAGTGGACAACTTCTACGACGACCATATTTATCTAAGTATACCAATTCCACTAAAATATATTTCTCGCATTGACCCAAAGTCAGGGGGAAAACAAAGACTTCAAATATAAATGGACTCCATTTCACATCGCATTGATCATGGATTAATTCGACTAATACTTGTCGTTTACGACCTAGCATTTCGTGATCGATTGATGTCAGGTTTATTGCAGATAAATGTGAATGAGCTTTTGTAAAGTCTTGCATGTTAGAACGGAGAAAAGAATCTAGGTGCTTCGGACTATTCACGACCATTTCTATTATCTTGTCTCGAATTTCGATCTTGCCGAATCCACTTTTTAACAACTGCTCATAAACATAATTGAAGCCTTGACTTAGGTCTAGGTCTATTGGAAATTGACGTCGCTTTCTAGATGTCACAATGTTCTGCTCTTTCTCTTTTGGTTCTTCTGGCAAAAAGTAGTTCTTCTTTGAATTTCCATTGCACTGTTGGGTAGATGAAGTTTTGATGTGTAGTATATCTCTGAGGGTATCAGATATTATAAATCCGTCATCAAGAACCTGCCCAGCATTTTGACTTTCTTGAATTGGTTGGTCTATTTTTTGGGTTATCACGCTTGAAAAATATATCTGATTGCTTTTGTCATTTGTGGCTACTGAAGTCAAGTCCAGATCAGTAGAAAAAAGTGAACTTTCATTTGATTGGATCTTGACATTTGTTTCATTGGTTTCTTGGTCCATGTCATCGCCTAAATTATTGTTTGAAATATTTTGAAGCTTTGTATTCCCATTGGAAAGCATATCAAATACATGGTACAGCTGTTCAGACAATTCTTGGTTACATTCAGAAGCCATTGTGTATTAATTCAATATTCCAATACTACTGATGTAAATGTATTTTATCTATAAGTTATGGTACCCACTATGGAAAACTGAAAATAAAACAAATATTAAAATTTAAAAATTTGTAAACAAAAAAGTTATTCAGTGGCAGAATGTAAAATATATTCTTGGTTGACATTATTTGCATTTTGCTGTAAATGTAAATGTCTGCATGGTTTGGTTGGGTGGGGGTGGGGAAGCTTCACCCCATAAATTAATCCACAGAATTAATTATATTTGTATCATGAATGTTTATGGTTTATACTACTACTGAATATATACTTGCCTTTTTAACTTGCTCCTTGCTTTGGACGTATCGATCTTGCTCATTCAGTTCTAATTGATACTTATTATCACTTGAGGTACAGTTTTAAAAAATTTCGAACATAGTCAATTAATTATTGATCCTGTAATTTTAGTGTGCAAATTATAGCCTTCTATAATTTTTAATATGAAATATATTTAAGCCAAACATGCAGCAAAAATATTATTATGTTCAAGTTTCATATATAATAACTATATTGTTGAATGCAATATGTAGGCTATTATCAGCGCGCTAAAATTGTGATATACGATTGTGAGATAGTGTTATTCAATTCATCCTTAAAATATATTGAGGTCATTTATTATAGGTTTTATAGATTATATTTGGATAAGCTTACAGTTACGATCTAACCACACAGCTGTAATTAAATGATGTGGTGAAATTATTTTTATTTATAGTTTTTCTTCAGATTTGGTGCATGTTTTATTTACTAGTTGATTGCTGGACAATTGTAATCCATTACCTAACTATAGTTTCATATGTTTGAGACTCTTAAAACTTTTTTTATCAACTTTATAATGAATGCTCATTTTATTTTAATTTGATAAGTTCTTGCAGTCAATTGTGGACCTTAGTACTTAATTTTATCTGATATTTTCACATTGTACTACAGGTATAATAAATTATAAAATACAACTTTTAAATGATATGCCAAGTTTCAGTACAAGAATATTCAACTTTGCATATTAACTATCTTAGAAATAATTAATTATATGAATCAGTTTCAAAGTTTTTCCACGCTCTAATAAAGGCCGCTTTCTTCCATTCTTCCGGTGACATGTCCGGTGGAGTACTCAAGGCCATGCCACCAAATTCTTCCACATATCGAGATTGAACATTGCTTTGTGTCTTGTAGCTGGTAAAATACTTGCACAATTGCAAATACTCCTCAGCATTTTTCATTCCCGCATACAATATTTCTTTCCAATGTTCAGAAGCTGCCAACATCATTGGAATCAATTTTTTAATATCCATCGATGGAACGCTACTGGTGTTCTCTGCATCTATTAACAAAAGCTCTTCACTAATGTCAGTCATGTCGAAATTTGGTTTAATCATTTCCATCTCTGGATTTTCTAGAAACCCACAAAAATTTCTGATATAGCAGGAAATGTCCTTCAAGAGCATTTGATAGGAATGAATAGGCACAATTTGCAACAGATTAACGGGGTTGTTCTTTTGGGAATAATACACGGCATATTTCTTGTCCCGACTGATGTGAAGTATCTTTCTCTTTATTTTAGCACCAAGGTCCTCCAATTGGGTTAACTTTGTACCAAGTACTCGAAATTGCCGAGATATAATTTCTAAGCGATCTGAAAAGCACACTGCTTGCGCATTCTCTGATGGTGATCCTGGTATATATGTCTTCAGGTGATTTTCTATTTGATCTAGACAATACAAAATTTGGACGATTTCCAACTGGATGCTTATTACAGAATCCCTGAAAATAAGTTTCCACCGTATATAATATTAATTACAAATAATAACTTGAATTTATCTCATTTTTTGCATGCTGGCCCAGGTAAAAATCTTCAGCAGTCTTAGTACTGCATTTTTTAGCAGTAAAATTGCAGTTAGCTAGCAGTATTATGAAACAAATGACTGAAGTAACTGCATTAATATTGCAATTTTTAACTTCAAAATTACTGCTATTTAACTGCAATTTTACTGCAGTATTATTGCTATTAAACTGCACTTTTTAAACAGTTTTACTGCACTTTAACGAGGACATTTTAGCAGTACTAGTAATTGCAATATTAATGCAGTTACTTCTGTCATTTGTTACATAATACTCAGCAGTGGAGTAACAAGGACAGCTTGGGCTCTTGTGCATAAATTGAATATGGGCCCCTAATGCCCCCTATCCCCCCTGCATGCAGCCATGGCCATTAGGGCCCCAATTCCGCTTGGGTCCCTGTGCAGTTGCACCACCTGCACCTATGATAGTTACGCCATTACTGCTAACTAACTGCAATTTTACTGATATAAAATTCCGTTTTTACTGTGAAAATACTGCAGTTCTATATTTTTTATTGCAGTAATTGTGTAGGAAATTTTTTCCTGGGGGCACTTTGAAATTACTTACTCCTGTTTTTTCTTTAAAGTTGAAAAATATTCCTTGTTTACTTCTTCCTCATTTTCTTTAAATGCCAGTGCCCTTTGTCTTCCTTTGCCAAAAGCTGCCTTTTTCAGAAGCATTTGCAATTTCTGCAATTCTGTTCCCCAAGTGTTGAAACCTGATATCTTTGATTCCACTCCAAAGTCTCGTATGGTTTCCAATATCATTTCTTTTAATACTTCCATTCCATAGGACTGTGGAGGTATTGGGACACAATCCAGTGGGCAGCTTCTACGGCGACCCTGTTTATCTAAATAAGCCAACTCTATCATAACATATTTTTCTCCTTGTCCCAAACTCAGGGGAAAAACAAAGACATCGAATAGAAATGGACTCCATTTCATGTCGCATTGGTCCTTGATTATCTCGACTAATGCTTGTCGCCTTCGGCCTAGCATTTGTTTGTCGATTGATGTCAGGTTTATTGCAGGGAAATTTGGATGAGCTTTTGTAAAGAAGTCTTGCATGTTAGAACGGAGAAAAGCATCTAGGTGCATCGGACTATTCACGGCCATTTCTATCATCTTGTATTGAATTTCGATTTTGCTGAATCCACTTTTTGACAGTTGTTCATAAACATACTCGAAGCCTTGAATTATGTCAATGTCAATTTCAATTTGGTGACGCTTTTGAGACTGCACAATCTGCTGATCATTCTTATGCTGTGGGTTTGTCAAAAAATAGTTTATATATTGGGAACTCGCAGTTAATTGTGGTTGTGATGAGTTTTCATCATTGATTTTACTGTGTACATTATCCTGAATTTCGTCTATTTTAACATCGGTGTGATTTTTGCTGTCTGAGCTCGCTAATTTTTCAAGGCCGGTAGGCTGACTTGACCATTGTGTATTAGTATACTCAGCATTAAGGTTGCTGTAATTATAGGCAGTTTCTGTTTGACTTTTCATACTGGTTGGATCAATTGTCACACTTTCATCCATCGGCTGACCATAATCGTTGGCCCCCGTTTGATCTGTCAAAGTACCGGTACCTATACTGGTATGCATGATTTGGTCAAAGGATATAATTTCATTTGCTTTTGATTCATAATTTTTTTCAAATAAATTAGCGAGACAATAATCTCCATCTAATACCTCCTCAGGTATCTGGAGGTCTGAACATGCATTTTGCACCATCATTGATAATGGATCAGAATATTGAGGTATCTGGACATCCTCTGATGAAGGTGGGAGTATTAAGTTCTGTTGTAAAGAATTCTGTGGACTGATCTGTTCTGAGTAAGAGCCATTACTCTGTGGATCGTTGTAATTGAATGTTTCTGAAGATATTGTATGGTGAATTGTTTGTCCTGAAATCGGTGGATTGTTTTGCTGGAAGGATTGACCAACTGGAAGATTGAATGGTTGAGTCGAACTGATAGTTTGCTGCCCTACTGAAGGATGTGAATAAAAAGACTGCGGTGTACTTGCACGTGGGTCTGGAAAACTTTGCGTTTGTTGATTGAAATAACTAGTCATTTTCTGTTCAGCTAAAGGGGGAGAATGCTGATGTACGTATGAGGGACTTGCAGGTAAATGTTGCCCAACTGACGCAGGTGTATATGGATACGAATGACTTGTATATTCTTGGCCAATCGTGGAAACTTGGGGTGTTGAAGGTAGTGGTGATAACGCCACACCATTGTATCCCACGTTTTCAAGGTTTGGGTTGCTGGAATTCTGTAAAATACATTTATTTACAAAATAATGTTGTACATAAATATCAGCATTAAGCAAAATCATTCCCAAGTAAGTTCGAATACGTACTGGTAATGCAACTGGATTTCCAGATTCATCTAAAACAATGCCATGCACACTTTTCAAGTGTCTTTTAAAATTAGCTGTTCCGGTTTTCTCTCCATATTTCTGTAGAATACAGATGAGTATTTAAAAGTGAATAAGGGTTATTTAGTGTATACTTGTAATGAATTTCGTGTAGGGATTTAATAACCTACCATATTACATTGATTGCACTGCCATTTCTTCACGACTCTGTTCAATTTTTTATCAAGTTCATTTATTTCATGAAAATAGGTTCTAGTTTTACAAACAGGACGTCCAACTCTTCTCGTCGCTCCTGGAGCATGATTCATTTTACTTTCTAAATTGATTGAAGCAAGGGTATTGAAAATATCGGAAATTTTGACGAGAGAATGGATAAAATTGAAAGAATTAATACTTTAGCATTAATAAAAAAAATTAAAAATAATGCAATAAACTCTTAAATAAATAAAACCTTTGAGAAGATACTGGTAGGGAAAATGTTTCTGTTTATCTTAAACCTATTTCACAACCAAGCACTGAATTGATAATACCGGGTACTAAAATATTACTTACAGAATGAGTTAGACTTCATAAACTAATTTAACTGCATCTGCATCCAAATATTTTCTTCAGTCAGTTACTTCGGTGTATAACATATAAGCAAACATTAATTAACATGTTTCATTGGCTTTTTGTTTTAGTCACTCATCCTGTTATTGTTTTACTCATGAACATCTCATGTTTATCTCTGCATGTATCTGCCTTATCCATTAATATTGATGATAACTTTTATCTTTCTAAAATGATAGCCCAGAATAACCCTGACCATGAAGTAAATAAATTGCATTGTAAAATGATGAATGGTGAAATTATGTTTAGTAAAAATAAAAAAAATCACAGATGTGGATAAGATTATATTTATCCCTAGTCTGAACACATTTTTTGTCAAGTAGCACTAACTAAATTACAAGTTTTGTCCATGCTAATAAATTATTAAATGGCAAAAGTCTATTTGAAAAACTGCTATGATAATTTTATAATGTCTACAACTTCGATAAAATTCTTTCAAGAATATGAAAAGTAGTTGTCAAGTCTTTGATTGCGCTTTTTTAAATGGGACCAACCACCATTTTGTATATGCTGATTGATCAGTTTTATTTTGTACATTTATAAAATTGGACTTCAGTTTATAGTTATCGTACAGACATAAAATTTGCAAAGTGACGTAAATAAGATAAATCAGTGCTGTTTTTCCTGCAAAAACAATGACCGCAAGTCAACTTTGCTAACAGAATGCAGTAAAACTGGTGTAAAATAGCAGGCTGACTTATGAATTTCAAAGGTTTTAAGAAACGAATTGCGGTAAAACTGCATTGAATTACATTTTGAAAAAGAAAATTTCGTCAAAAAACCTTTTTATTGTTTTTACATCTATTTGTTTCATATTTTTTGAAATTCCCAAATCAGGATTCTGTTTTATTGCAGGAATTACAGCTGTTTTATTGCAATCTGGAGTAAAGGTAACTGTGCAGTCACTTTTTACTAGCTTAATAACAAAAAAGGATATGGGATCCTTTGTCACATTGAAGTTAGGAGCCATTTAATTTTAGGCATAAAATTGAGACATATTTAATATCTTAATTACAGTGTACACTCTCTATCTAAAATTGAACTTTCCCATAAACCTATAAGGATAGGACATTTCCTTTCATTGATGGCCCAATGGTATATTCTCAAATCCCGGTTAACTTTGGGATTAACTTGCACCATAAGAATATATTGACAATTCTCAAGAGGAAGCCTGGATGTGAATCCATCAGTATGGGCATTTGCTAATTTTTTATAAAAAAGTTTTAAATTTCCTTAAAATGCGGTTCTGTTTTGTTGTACAATTGGTGATATATTTAGTTATAATAATTTGACTGGAATTTATTCCATGCTCTTAAAAAGGCCACTTTTTTCCACTTTTCGGGCGAGAGTTGAGGTGGGGCACTTCTTGCAACGTCACAGAATTCCTTGGCATAACGCGATTGGATGTTGGATTCATGGTTTTTATAACCCGTGAAATAATTGCAAAGGCTAAAATACTCTCTGGACACATTGACTCCTTGCTGGAAAATCTTTCTCCAATTCTGGAAGATCTTCAAGACGTTTTGGATGAGCGTATTTGGCTCGAACAGCGTGTCCGTGTTACATTTGAACTCCGGACAGTCTTCGATTTCGATCAATTGCATGTCATCCGCCAAATCTGACATCCCATACGGACTGTCCGAAACTGGATTTTGCAGCAGATCCATGAAATTTTTCAAGAAATGGTAGATCTCTTTGAGGGTCTCCCCGTAAGACGTTATCGGGATGATGTGCAGCAGATTGATGTTCTTCTGGTTTTTGTGAATGTAATAGACTGCATATTTTCTGTCACAACTGATCTGATTCAATTTGCGCTTGAGGTTTCCTCCAAGTTCCTGGAGTTTATTTATCTTCTTCCGAAGGGAGTTGAACTTCCTGTACACTATTGACAGGAATCGTTCTGTCATCTCGAGGTTGGGCGTCAGACTCCGTTCCATCGTGTCATTGAACTCGTCGTACTGGAACGAGCTTGGCTCAAAAAGGGATTGCAGATCCGATAAGATTGTCTTCATGTCCACGCCGTAGTTGGGGCGGACTTCCTTCATTGGGCTCAGCATTCTGTTTTTCAGTATTTCTTCCAGTTGGTCAAGACAGGACAAGCATTGGGCCACTTCCATTTGGATTTCATAAAATTCCTCCCTGAAAACAAGAAAATAGGATATTGTTGAAACTATAATTCTGGAGGTTTCTGAATTGTGCGAGAGTAAAATGGTTATTGAAGACAATGATGCCAATCTTAGTTGACTTACTCTTGGGTTTTCTTTAGAACCGAAAAGAATTGCTTCTTTTTTTCTTCCTCCCAGAAGTTGTCTGCCCTCCTGCGCCTTCTGCATTCCAGCTTCAGCCTAAGCTTATGGTTAGACATTTCGAATTGCTTGCCCCACATGGTGCAGTCACTGAGTTTGGAATCCACCTCGAACGCACGAAGATTTTGCGAAATTATTCCGCACAGGATCTCCTCGGGGAACTGGTCCGGGATGGCAATACAGTCCAAGAGGCAACTGCGCCTGTGTCCCTTCTTGTCTAGGTACACCAATTCTACGATGGCATACGAATCGTTCTCGCCCAGAACCAATGGAAATACGAAGACGTCGAAAAGCAACGGACTCCAGCGGGTGTCGCAATACTCCTTGAGAATGGACTTGAGCGATTCCCGCTTACGGCAGAGCATCTCGTCGTTGATCAAATTCAGGCTCAGGTTTGGGAACTGGGGATGGACAATGTTGAAGAATTCGTGCATGCCGTCGTCTAGAAAGGCATGTAAGTACATGGGATTGCACACGGTCATTGAAAGCATCTTTTCCAGGATTTCGCACTTGCTGAATCCATCAAGAATTAACTGTTCAATCTTGGCATAAGTGAAGAGTTCGAGACCGCCTTCTTCTTCAGATACAATGATGTCGCGGCATTGTTTGCGTTTCGTGCCAGTCTGGAAACAGGACCTGCCTACTAGGTTACCGCTGCAAGGCTCTTCGGCAAGCATCTAGTTCCAAAAGAGAAAGGGAGAATTCTACTCGAAGAGCAGTACCTCAAATGAGTTCATTGTGAAAAAGTATAAAAGTAGTTTATTACTCACCTTTGGTGAGTAAATCCGATCGTTCGCAGCTTGTCTGTAAGATGTGAATTCTGTTCGGCCATTTTCTTGACTTGTGTTGACCAATTCCTTGCCGGATCTGATTGGAGTTGAAAGCTGAGGAATATCATTTTGACCACTTGGCAACTGGTCAAAGACTTGCACTGGTGACTGACTGGTCCATCGGAAGTGGCCGTTGGAATCCGTGGTCAGTTTATCTCGTTGGGGATTGGCAACATGATGGCCGCCATTAATGGGATAATACGGCATTTTAGGCGATATTTCACTTCCAGTTGACCAGTTTGGGTGCCATTGCTCCGGACGTGAGAATGTGGACAAAGGCTGGGTGCAGCCGAATGGTGCTTGAAACGGAATCTGCACGGGATTTTGAATTTGAATGCTGCCCGTTGGTGCCTGCTGATGCGGATATGGCGCTTGCGACGCCTGTCTGATATTGGCCATCATGGAGGACGGAAACGGTTCCTGGGAACTGGTCATTGCAACTGCTGGACTCCACATGGGTATATTGGTCAGCTGGGATGATGATGTCGTCGTAGTGGCCCATGTAATTGTAGGGGTGTACGTTATTGTGGCTGGAATGGTACCAAATGGGTACTGACCGGATGAAACATTTGACACCATAGGGTGGGGAGGAACGCAGTTAGCCGGTTTGAGCGATTCTGCTCTGTTGAGTTTCGGCAAAACCTGAATGAAAAAAATAATCCAACTTTTTTACTTATTGCATAATAAAATAATAATTGGGATGAGTTTCGTACAAATGCAGATCCAAAAAAGGGTTGTCCACATGTTATGTAGCACCAAAGGAGAAAAGGTCCTGCCTCATTTTGTAACGTTGTGTTACAATCACAAATTTGAAAATTGTTGCTGCAAATGTGCGTTGGATGGCTCCAAATAACAAAATAATATATAGAAAATACGGAAAGCCCGTGAAAAAATTTCTGCAGTTATTTCTATCCAGATTGCAGTTCTACTGTACTACTATAAAAAAAACTGCAATAAAAGTTCTAGAATCCAAAAATCCGACTGAATTTATAATGCAGTTTTAACTGCAATCCGGAATCCCGTAAACTTTTTTTCTTTGGGAATTGCTTGATTAGTCTACTGGATGCTTTCACAATATGAGGAAACATGAAAATAAGACTCACCGTGCCATTGAAGATTGCCTCGTGATCTTTCAGTAAGTGCCTCTTGAAATTGGCCGTACTTGTCTTGGGTCCATATTGCTACAGAAAGGAAATTCTTGATTAAATACCCAAATTATCTCTCGTGCGTCTGGAGTGTGGGTCTATTATGTTGAGCTTACCATGGGACAATGTATGCACTGCCATTTAATAATTCCATTGCCAGTATCCACTTGCCGAAATTGGGTCTTGAATTCACTGGGTGGACGTCCCACTTTCTTCCTCAGTTGTTCTGTCGCCATGGCACAATCACACTTAGTTTGGACACGAAAGCAGTGGTTTTACTGGAAAACATTCACGAGCACTGGCAGAAAAGTTAGTCGGTTTGCCAATATTTCAAATCTGAGTTTACGAATAGCAATTGGATACTGCATTGGTTAAAGCAGCACAATGCACATGAAGTCAAACATAACAGATGAGTAATTCTGAAAAATACAGCAATTGCTAGAAGTGTTATTTCATCTGGAACCCGAATGTTTGCACCGATAAGGCCTTTCGAAGAAAAATAACCCAAATCTACTGTACAGGGCAATGTTTTATTTATTAGTAAGTAAATAAATATTAAAAATGATATTAACGTAGATCCACTATATGCAAGCGCAAGTGGGGATTGTCATTGAACCTCTTATCAGAACAGAGTTGGTTTAGGGGCTTGTTAGCAACCACACCTCCAATTTCTATCATGATCAAATATATACTTGGATTGGCCTCTTACTCAGAAACTGCTGTGGTGTTTATCTTCGTGTATTTATTTGTAAAAAAACATTCGGTTTAAGTAAGTTTTTAAGCTGTCTTTTAGGTCATACTTTTATCTACTCTGTCTTAGATATGAAATAAAAAGGTAAAAGTATGACCTAACAACAGCCGAAAATATTGAATAACACAGCTAGGTCATGTAAAAATGGGAAGGAATGCAAGGTTAGATCCTAACATACTATAATGTAGCAAATATAAAAATGTAACACAATCAGGAAAAGAAATGACTATGTTTTTGATTTATGTTTAATGATAATCCAAAAGATGACAAGACTAGTGAGTGTAGGTCTATCAAAAATATTTTAAATATGTTTAGGTAGGACTTTCTATTTAAAAAATTTGTGAATACCAGTAGATTCTATTATACCCTAACTAGATTTTATAACCTCAATCTAACGATAACAAAAAATAAACATTTTTACCAATAATTGGGATAAAATAAGCAATTTCCAAAATATAATAACCATGTTATTTCAAGTTATTTAAAAAAAAATTAAAATATGGAGCTTGTATATTCGAAATTGTTATTGAATTGTAAATGACGTCATAAGGCTGCATCTCCTCATCACACTGGTAGAAATAGTAGTTATTTTTGTCAAACTGGAAGGTACATTGAATTTAAGCATTGCATGGAGGTGATGCTCTACCTAATGACGTCATTTAAATGGAAAATTTTGGATGTGGATGTTTACTTTTTATTAAGGGCCAGTTGGAGAAGTCGCCAGTTGAGATTCTGGCACGTTGGATGGCAGCACAAACATGGGAGAGCAGTTTA
>JAQIXP010000886.1:0-21626 GCA_034700285.1 Proteroiulus fuscus
GTTATCTGTGTGTGGAGGGTGAAAACGTAACTTATGGACGTAAAATTAAGGAAAACGTGCAAGTGTGCAGGAAGCATGAACCAATAAAAAAATTGAGGTAAAATCGGAAAAGTTACTCATTTTGATTACTGAAGATGAAAAATACCAGAATCACTATAAATTTGGTGCCAAAATTTGGGTTAAAGTCAAAAGCGGACTCAAAACAAGTAATTGCCTTCTAGGGAACCAAAATTTAAAAGTGCATACTAGCACAATTAAGTTTCTATCTTAAAAATTAAGCTCAGAATTTCAAAAAATATATATATATAATTTTAATGCAATAAATATGGACTCAAGTGGTTTTCTTTCTCAGCTCTTCAATTATTCTCAAATTTAATGGTTTTATATCCAAGTATTTAATTTTATTGAACCCCAATAAATTCTAAACAAATTTGGAAAACCATAGTTGTATTGGAATTTTGATATTTTTTAGATAAAATTGAATACACGTATTTACTCTGAACAAGTCTGAATTCGAATGCATTAACTTTTATTAGTAGCCCATACAAAGTTTTTATCTATATTGTGTTGTGAATTAGAATAGGCCCAGTCATTAGTTTGGATGCCAAGGCATTTACAAACATGTGTGTACATGCTTGCTCTCAACCGTGATTGTATACGGAAAGAGCTTGCTTAAAATAAGATCAAAGTATATAAATTCTTGTCAGTTCCTAGAATGCCTTTAAAATTCTGCTATTTTATCGTGACATGCCCTTTCCTTTTTGCATGTCAAATACTTGGCGGAGGAAAGTAGCCTTGCCTGAGGCTATTGTGCCCCCTTTTCACCCCAGATGTATGGCCCCTTGTCAATTAATCTCGCATCCAAGCCTTCGTGGATTTGAAATTTGAAACGTTTCATTGAAAGTTTGATAGAAGCATTATAAAGTAAATACGTTGATACCCGGTGTAGAGGGTTTTCCGCTTGTCGCGCCCTCAATCTTGCTTAATCTTTCGATTTATTTAGGGGAACAACTTTCAAGAATTTTACTTGTTCTTTTAGCGTGGCATTGCTTTGTTACTGGAGTTTGTAATATTTGAATTTGGAATCAACAGTGATATTATATGTAAGTTTGGTAGTTATGTAGTTATAAATACTTGTATTGAATGGGGAAATATGGCTTGGGGAAAACCGTTGGTATGAGCTGTAGATGTGGGTGGGGATGAAAATGAGGGGAAAGTCCCTGTAGTTCGAATGGAAATTAATGGGCAAACTTTAACAAATTACTTTCAAGTGTTTTAGTAAACGTTAAAATAGTGTTATATACATGAAAATAAGACTATCTACGTTAGCAGCGTAGTTCTCGTAATCGTATGCACGAACTTGTCTGATCATGAAAATGTCACGCATCGCATTCTGTAACATTCTGGTATGTTGCCAAGCAAATTCAAAAACTACATTATCTTGAAGAAAGTGTACCTAGATCACGGTGTAGGCCTAGCAGCACTAAGGCCTAGATGAGGCCCAAACAAGGTGCCACAGGGATGTAGACAAGGAGGGTTTTGGGGGTTATAACCCCTCATAGGACCCAAAATTATATAGCCTAGATATCTAACCCTGCTGGGGGACTCCAGTCCCTCAAACCCGTCTTGACCACCCCACCCACCTTAGGTATAGCCTAGCTATGCTAGTAATGTACCAGTTGCTTTGATTTCTGGAATGATGATGTTTAAGTCACATTTGTATGACGTGGGAGTATCCTCCTGATTGTGGGATAATCCCCCTACCAAATGGCATCATGATATGCTGATCGAAGGGTACTGAGTTGAATTGAATTGGAACATGCTCATGCATTGAACCCCATTTTTGAACAAAAATTTCTTTAAGACAATCTTGTAAACGTTTTCTTGCATTAAAATATATTCCAAATGAAAGAAGTGTATTTCTGTGTGTACCCGAGGGGACTTGAGTCTTACCCATTGGAGTTGTGAGTTGGAGTTCTCGGACGATGGCTGGAATCTACTCTACCTGAGGGGACCCAGTATATAATCGTTAAATTGGCTTGTTTTTTATGCAGCCTACATAGTTGTCACTCGAAGCTTATTTTCAGATGAATCCAACTTCTTTTTCGAGAAATTTATGTTAAAAAAATGGGTGCTATACGAGAGGTGGCCAGTAAGTGACTAGATGGCAAATGGGTCCCGTCAGGTAGACAAATACCAAAGGCCATACCTAACTGCTGAAATTAACCTAATTTAAAGATTTCACATAATGCATTTTTTTTTATTGCAGAATATAACATAGTTGAACAATGGCATCAGCATCGCTTGAACAAGCTTTGGTATATGATTATTTTTTTAATAGACAAAGCTAATAAGATAAATTAGTCAGGTTTGCCATGCTTTTGCTAATATTTTTTTATTTTTTTTTGATAGGCGTGTAAGCCTAGCACACTTAACATAAGCCCAGTAAATGCTGGAAACAAAATGGAGGTTAGAAAATGTGCTGAAAAATTATTGTTTTTGGAAGATTCAATAAAGTTTTAATACTCAAAAAAAATTTACCACAGTTTTTCCTAAGCCCGGCTTTAAAGGAAGTGGTTAAGACTGTTGGTGCAGAAGGAGATCTTTTCACTATAAAAGAGGTATGATTCCAAATTACATTAAATAATTGTTTTTATTTCGAGAAAAAAAGAGCTACTCATTAAGTAAATGTCATGATTGTGTGTCTGTCCAGGTTTTGCAATTCCTAAGGATGTACATTTGCAATAAAATGCTTTTCGATGTTCAAAATCCTCGAAAAATCACTTGTGAGAATGATTTGTTAGAAAAAGCTTTTGGAGTAAAGACGTTCTTCATTAACGAAGTCGTGTAAGTATCTGATTTATAGTTGTTGTTTTTTTTGTTTGATTTTTATTTGAAATTTTGTAAACAAATATTTGACGTTTCTAGTAGAGGGAGCATGCAATTTTTGGTCTTTTGTTTTGGAAATATCTTTTTGAAGTGGTTTTGAGTTGTCAACAACATTTATTACCTATTTGTTGTGGTGGCCAAGGATAAATGTGAAATTAGCCCTGGTCATGCATTTTCTTAAGTGTTTGATGTTATTTTCAAACATGTCTTTCATTTGCTCCCTCTATCACAAAGTACGTATTTGAATACACTGGATGGGTGTACTAAGGTCGTGTTCGTAATCGTATTTTTTACGATACTATTCGGGCAACAGTCTTGATTGAAATCCTATGATGGGAGCGAAGTGGCTAAAATTGCTAAATTTCAGAATTGGTTCTGAGTACACTCCCTTGGTACATCCCTAGGGTTCATGCAAATCATAAATGCTTTTCCAAGATCTTTCTTAGAATTGTATGCTGTGTTGCATACTGCTTAAAGTGGAATGTAACCTTGAAAACTAATTTTTACCAAACGGTAATGTTGCATTATAGACTGGCAGGTTCAATAGCAAAGTGCTAACTATTCAATAGGCTAATTCTAGTTTAAACACAATTAGAAAATAGCCAATGTAAAACCATAGGCGTCTTCGGCAAATCAAAAATCTTAAAGAGAAATTTGCTTTCAACCTTCGGCAATACAGTACGACGTCACTAAAACGGAAGTGGTCATGCCCGCCATTACAAAATTCTTATAAGAAATGTGTTCTGCTAGCTAGTCAACTCGAAGCTGACTACCCGTAAGAAAGTAAAAGAACGAATGGATGTACCCATAATGCAAAGCATTATAATAAAAGTTCAAAAGCATCGAAAAATGCGAATGAATTATAACAAACGTAATATTTCTAGACTTTCATCACGTAAGTAGGCATGAAAGGTTTTCCTTTTAACATTTATCATATTAATATTGTTATATATTGTTAGCATGTGTCGTGTAAATGTAAAAGAATCCCAGTACCCTGTTTGTGACGTATATTCAGCCTTCGGCAAATCGGAATTTTCTTTTAGTTTTTGCTTATATATTACGTCATCTCATTTAGATTGAGCTTAAGACCATCTGATTTGCCGAAGACGCTTCATATCTATTCCACACAACTTAGCATGCTCAACACTTATTTTGTACTGCTTTCACTACAGTTTGTAAACGTGGAACTGCATGATTTTAAACCAGATGCCCCCATAAAAGCTTGCTTTAAATTCCATTTTAGTTATTAATTTATGTAACAAAAAAATTAACAAATTTAGTTAGACTATTGAAAAATCTTTATACAGCATACTATTTGGTAAAAAATTGTTACTAGGTTGTCATTCCCTGCTAACATAAATAAATTGCTAAATTAAGTCAAAAATCAGCTTTTGTATATTATAAGTCTAAAGTTTTTATTATATTCATTTCTTTGGAAATCAGTTAGAGAAATTTCATGCATTTATTTGAGCGATGAAATGAATGGAAAATTTAAAATGAAGACATGGTGTCTACATAGATCAGCATTAAACTTTTAAGTATAGGCAAAAACATACAAACTATTACAAATCCTTACTTATTTTCTAAAAACTTGATTGCCAAGTTTAAAATTAAGCTATTAAGGGCCAGTTGCACTATCAAGAGTTAACATAAATCCAAAGTTAATCTTAGGTTTTCCTTGCATTCCTGAATTTTCATTGGCACAAATCAGTCACATGATCATAATAACCCAGGGTTAAGACTTAACCGTTGTTGGTGCAACTGGCCCTAAATATTTAAAATGTTATTGAAAGTAAAATTGTGGACCTAGTAGACATAATGTACAAGTCAGTATGAACCCTATTCATGCAATCATTCATTTTTATTGACCAGAAATAATATTTGATTACCTTATTAACTGTATTCAAGCAACATTTGCTTAGAGCATTTTTGGGAGAATTTATGAAGATGTTAACATTAAGGAAGATTTATTTAACGTAGAAAATTTTATCTAATTGCATTAGTTTTTCTGCATTCTGTTTATCCAAATATTAAAGTATTCTTTTTGGTCACAATATTATAACTCATGTTGTTAAACTTCTTAATTTTTTGCCATACACACATTGTCACGGAATTATTCATTTTCAGGGGTCTGTTGTCTACCAACATGTTTTTGGTAACATCGGTGGATAAGGGAGAGGGTGAGAGTCTTAAAATTTAATTTAGCTAAATTTTTTTTTATATTTCATTTAATTATAAAGTCTGTGCTTTAATTTTCTCATTTAAAATCATCTGTTAAGTGTTTGCTGTTAGTTTCTATTAATTAGGGTCAAAGGGGGGAAATGTTTATAGCTCAGAAGTAAGGGTAGGGTTTATCAAAGTATTTTTTAAGTTGATGTGAGCTTCGAGTTTGTTGTTTTTCTTTTTTTCTTTTGTGCTTGTTTTTCACAAGAATTAGGAAATTTCCAGCGTAATTTCAACATCGGGTAGCCATGAAGACTGAAGTGGACTAAGCCAAATCGTGGCCTACTGGCTACTGGATTCAGCCTTAAGAGAATTATTTTATCATTGTATTTTAAACTTTTGTTTTCAGGATCGTCTGTACTCAAGGAGCATCCGTCCCTATCGTCGGTAATTTCTTGGACATCTAGGAAGAGAGGTCTAAATGGTGAGACTGATTTGATGCTTGGTTGCTTAATTGTTGAGCCTGGATCAAAGATGAAGGCGATTTTGCAATATACTGATCCTTTAAATTTTTCAATCTTAATTTATTTAGAGGGCGAGGACTTTACTCCATCAAAAAGGCATTGTATAGAATCTTTGCCATTGAACAAGCTACCATCATCACCCATGTTTATTGAAATTCCCGAGAGTCCTGTGTACGATAGCAGTCCGGAGACTGTGTTTAGTGTCCAAGTCAGTAATGTTTCAGTCTTTTGATAAATAAATTCTGACCAAAACATGCTTTTCATCTGAACATTTGTGGCTATCACAGAAAATTACACCATTTCGGAAATGTGGTAGGCATGCCATTTAGTTGGTTGCACTGTTTATCAGTGCGATAGGTCCGTAGAGTTTTAAAAAATAAAACAAAAATGTTGAAATTTTGTTATAACTGACATTTTAACATGGAGGCTAATGGAAAAATCTGACGGTGAACTGTTGATTGAATGGAAAATCAGCATTAATCTCCAAGAATTCTTGTTTATAAAAGTTTTGACTATAATGCACTAATTTAAATTCCTTTTCCAAGAGAAATATCAGTATTTTCACTGGCTATAATCAACAATGCTAGATCTGAAAAATAAATGTGATTTTGTTATGTATAATGCATTAAAAATTCTAGGGAAAAGCTTATTTTGGTCAGGGAAAGTTAAGATAAAACATTTTTTCTGGATGCTTGAAAAATCCCTTTAAATAATTCAGTATGAACCCTATTTGACATTGCTCATTAAGCTAAAAATGCATGTTTGGAAATTATTTAGGGTGATGAGACTGCTGTGGTGAAGGACTCCAGCGATGACCTGTGGTTTTTGGAGACCGAAGATGAATATGAAGTTGAAATTGAGGCAGAAGAGTTTGTCGAGTACGAGGTGGAGTCGTTAGCTAGTAGTCCAAACGAAGACTTTTCGGATACGGAATCCGAGGTGGCTGTAAGTGCTGCTCTTGTTGCCTCCCCACTTTCCCAGCATTTTTGGGAAAGATTTGGGGTCAGGCATTGCGTGACGTGATTGACGAGATTTTGCCCAAGCCTCTCGTCTCAAAACGTTTAGTGCTGTGGGAACCCAGCCGTAAAATGGCTGGGAGAATTCTCGTATGTTATTTGACCAGCTTCGATTCTTTGGAAAATTTTTGGAGCCTCCGATTTAGTACAACAATGAGACTTGCTACATAGAACAGTAATGTTAGGCATCGGAAATGAGTGGAATTTGAGAAAGAAAGAGAAATCATTTATTGATAGCGGAAACATCTTAGAACTTGTGGAAAAGGCAGATTTGATGGTGATAACGTTATACGTGCCCCGAGGTTGAAAATTTTTTTCTGATTATTTTACTGGTTTTCTTATTAAGTAGCAATGTTAAACTGAACCCTGGGGATAGTCTTAAAACACCTGAGGACGAGAAAAATAAATTACTTCAGCAGAGGCCGAATCTCTTGTTCAAGTGACCTCACTAGTGAACTCGAGTGATTTATTTTTTAGTATTTTAAGATTACGAAAAACTCAGACTTCAGTTATTATGATTTTACGTGAAAATGTTTTGTCAAACCAATTGTAAAACTCGTAAGAATATAAATGGGGCCGCTCTTTGACCCATGTTAATAATGTGGAATGTTATTTGGATATGTTTGTAGGAAGTAGTGGGAACTGCTCTGCTGTTATGCCAGAATGATTCTGATGTCGAATTTTGGGCGGATTCAAGCGATAACGATGAATTTGGCTCCGATACAGACTCCGATCCAGAAATTACAGATGAAGTAAGTGCAATGAGTGTCGTATTTTGTTTAATTTTATTCAGCTTTTCAAGCATCTTTTTTTTTTTCGAAAATAACATGAATAAGAACCAACAATTAATGGTTTAGTCTATGTTGCTAAGTGCATCTAATTTTTAAGTATACATTGTGCTGGAACTGGGGATGTAGGTTTCGGGGTTACCTTTGCAAGTGTTACTGGAAAAGGGAGGTTCACAGTTAATTTAGGCACATGATACATATAAGCAGCAGTCTGAATTTCTTCTAGATGTAAAGCTGCATTATATCTGTTGTCGTGTGAAACAAAAACTGGAATATTGAATAATTAGAAACTCTTCAATTTAACAGTCCAAAAAAGCTGGTGGATAAGCTGCATTTCAATGAAACTTTATTCCCTGTAAAAACTGCAGTTTGTGTGTCATAATGCAATAATTTTCTACATTTGTAAACTGCAAAATTTCTGCCTTTTGTTGCGGAAGTTTGTCTGCTTGTTTTGCTTGCCTTCAAAAATTATATGGTGTAAGACCAGCATTGTGGCTCAAGAAAATAATGAGAGGGAAGGTTCTGTAAGGATTATGTAATGTTGAGGGAGTTATTCAGTTATTGTTATATTTTGGGGGGATGGGGTAAAAGTTCAATAAAATAGTGATAAGCAATATAAGAGTATACGTGTTACTGATACCCATTTTATTTGGAACTTAAATTGCTAGGATAAATGGAAATGTCAACACTGTGCAGCTTTTAACCGTCCGTTTTTGAGGTTCTGTCAAAAATGTTGGCAGCTGAGGACCGATTGGCTTCCTGCTAGAAGACGTCCGAAGAGGCAGCACCGACGTCTCAAGCGAACTAAGTCTGTCCCAAATGGGAAAACTGAAGACAGTCTATTGAGTGCACGAGAAAGGAAAACTAGTCAGTCATTACCAGATGTAAGTCAATTTAATGGTAGTCTTTGCAAGAAAATTGCTTGTTAATACCTTAATTTTGCAACTAATTAATAGTTCATTTAACTGGAACACTCCAAAGGGGTTATGACAGATGCCAAAAAAATAATTAATTTTTGTAATTAAAATTTCAGTTCTCTATTTCTTTACTACAAGAATGCAAAGATAGCTCTGAAAAGCAAGAACCAAGTACTTCTGCTGAAGTGAGCCCTAACTTTACGAATAGTCAAGGTAATTAATTTGATCTTAACAGCTTTGTTATTATGTGTGAATAGTTCGCAAACTAAAATATTGGCAGGGAAAGTGGTAATTCTTATTTTTTAAGAAATTTAGGATAAAGTCTAGTTATGCTGTCATGTATTAGTCTTGAAAAAGTATTTGGTGAATCTGAGTAATTAGTTCACATCACCTAGTTTGTATGCAATTAATTAGCAATAAAATTAACCCAGGGTATTGAGTTACGTTTTGATAAACATAAAATTGGTCAGCGAATAGGAAATTAGTGAATCTAAATAATGTTTACATTGATATGTTTTGTTGCATAGTACGCTTTTGCTCTTCAAACTGTTTAAAGAGAAAAACCAAGATGTTAGAACTACCTTAGTTTCTTTACCTGATAATAGTTGGTTTCATTTAAAATCCATTGATTAATGTGGCTGGGGTGTGTGTATATTCTCGGAAAGAAATTATCAATGTAGACAAATTTAATTCATATTTAAAAGGAAAGTAGCATTTTGTATGAAGGAATGTTTAAATGAAAGAAGAGAGAAACACCATGATTTATTGAAAAATATTGGCCAGCGATAACATCCATTTTTACCATCAAAGCGCCACCAAGTTTACACTACTAAAAAATCTCGGAAATTTTCCTCCATTTTTTTTATGTATTATTATTGCATTGAAAGAAAATGGAGCCAGAATTAAATGATTTCTTTGATTAACTTTTCTTCCATTACTAACTTAAATCAGTAAAAAATTTGAGGTTTTATGATTCAGGTATTCCTGATATCTAGTAATAGGATACTGCCCATGTTTTACATAAAATTCCAATTTTATTTATACATTTTATTCAAATGACTAGCTTTTAAAAAGCATACGGAATTTACGTGTATTGTGAAGTGTGACTTCCCTTTTAACTAATTGACAGCAAAGACTTAAAGCATTTTATCGTGGCAAATTCTTTCGCAAATTGTCTGACTCATGTTTTGTATTTCTAGAAACAAGTTCTCAGGAATCTCTTCCTGGAACGTCTCGAGAGGGGTTGAGTGAGTGCGGGTCCTCAACTTCTTCACTGTCCATGTGCAGTATATGCCTAATGAAACCCAAAAATGCAAGTATTATTCATGGACGAACTGGACATCAAATATGCTGCTATGGATGCGGAAAGAAATTGTGGGAACGGAATAAGCCTTGCCCAGTGTGCCGGAGGACTATACAGAAAGTAATACAAAATTTTATTTTGTAGTTTTAGGTTATTAGTCACGTTTTTTTAAAACTGTGCAGGGTCAAAATACAAGTGTTACGTGGGTGAAAAAGTTAAAAGTGGAGTGCTGTAAAACTTAATTTTTGGCTTTTTTACCTGGTTTCATTACTTTTGCTAATAATGTGAATAATGCAGGCAAGAGTTGATATGATTATACCTGATAAGCCTTAGTATAACAACCAGCCTTAAGGTCGTTGAGCGTTTACTGTCGCCGTAGTTGTAAAGCCCTTAAAATTGATCTCTACCTCCCCTACTGTGTATATTACGAAATATTTCCCACTTCATACAGGAAAATATTCTGGCTAGCATATTCTTATAGCTATATTTTCCATTGATCTAATGCAATTTATGATCTAGTCATCATTAAGCAAGTGTTTTTTTTCCAATAGGTTATCGAGTCATTTCCTTCTTAGCATTATTATTAATCTTTCATAATAATTTTGATGCTATGTAGATTTAGATATAGGCTCAGTTGGCCCGTTAAATGAAAAAAAATGAACAATTGACAGCTAATTTCAGGAAATACGCCCTACCAAATGGCGTCTTATCCTCCTTTCTTGGAGCAGCACATTGCTCATTCATTAAATGCTTTCATTGTGTTAAAAGAAAGCCTGAATGTGCCATTTTGTGTTAAATTTTTAAAACGTGTGGATTGATTTGTAGAAGCACAACATTTACGAACTCATAAATAAGCAAATCCAGTTGCATATATAATTGCATTGACGAATACTGCAGTTGTGGTTTTGACTGGACTACAATGCTCTTGTTAAAAAAATTAGCCTGTACGTTCCACAAATTTTTCCCTCATTTTTTTCACATTCCAAGCAAAATGTCAGGATTATTTTTTGAAAGAACTTATTTTACGAGCGTATCTCATGAATTCGAAAGTTTTGCTTTATAACATGATAATTTTAAATTTTGATGGGTACTCCTGCTTTTGGATAACTGATTACTAACCGATATCAATTATCGGTAAATATTGTCTAAAAATTGTTTAAAAATTGGTAATGAAGTCTAATTATATTATTGACTTATAACACTACATACTTTTTTAACTATAATAATTTAGTTTGCACCCTTTTTTTTTGGAAAAGTCATAAAGTTCAGCACAAGAGAATTCTTTGCGCTAAATAACATTGCTACGTTAAATTTTGACTTTATAAAGTTTTTATGATTATAGCTTCCTGTCAGAAATTGTCTGACTAATAAAATATGACCCATTAATTCGTGTTTCGGCACAATCTGTTGCATATTCTATGGCTATCCAGAGAACAACCTTGCAAAACATTTACAAAATACTTTGTAGAACATGAATTAATGGGAAATTGGAAACACTATGGTTTGGAAAACATCTTTTGTTTAATTTGCACCAGTGCGTATAAGCTACTCAGTTTTTAGATTATTTTCTGGGTGATATTTGTCTTGGCTTTTATCTTTTGCATTAAGCCATTTATCTTGTTTTTGGTAACTTTTAAAACGTTTACAAAACTTAACACTCAATAAACTATGTTCACTTTCTAGAAAAAAAAATATCAAATTTATTTTCTTTTGCGATTGTGGCTTTAATATACAGTTTGCAATAAAGACTGAATTTAATTAAATGATGGAAGCACTGCTTTTTGAATAAATTTAAGTTTCGTTTGGATTAGATACTTCAAAATTGATAAAAGATGTAGTGATGTTATCATCCATAATGGCACCCTTAGGCGATTTGCAGTCGTCCGCAACAATAGTAAATTGTTTGTTTTCTATGTCACTGGTTAAAATTGTTAGTGGCTCGGCTTCGGTATGCGATTCGCCTGCAATCAATGTCAGCTGATTTTCTTGAAGATCTTGATCATTTAACATGTTTTCATCGCCGTCAGTTTCTAGCAAACGTGCTGCCGTTATTTCTCCTAGATTTCCACTGATCACTATGTGACCATTGAGTTCTTGTATGACGTTTAGCGCTGCTATGGAGTCATCCGTCAGAGTAATTGACCCGATACCCACGCAATCTTGGTTATCTGAGAGTGGAAGAAAAGATGCAAAAATGGGGTGTTGTCCAATAAATTACGAATTGCTAACGCCACGGTGAAGGACGGGACATTTTCAGTGGCAGTGTAAGTATGCAATCAATACTTTCTTCCTGTGAAAGTATGCAATTTGTTTATCTGTCAATAATGGGTACCTTCTGAATTGACTAGGTTTTCTTCATCCTCATCAATAAGGTCATCTTCAGGTTGTGATGAATCGTCCATTTGTTCTTGCTCTTGTAGCACTTGCTCAAGCATAAATAACTCGCATTGGTCACTCGATTGATGTTCCTATTAAATAAGGTAAAAAAAAAATTTTATTTTTACTTTGAAATTATCCTTGCAAAAGCGTTTTAACTTTTCATACCTGAAGTTCCTGATCTGTCTTGAATGCTTGCCCACATTTGCCACATAGAATAGTTTTAGAATCTGCATGCCTTCGCTCTATGTGCTTGCGAATATCCGTGAACGTGTAGCCATAAAATTCACAAACGCCACATTTGTAGTCCCTCTGGCCGTTATGACGTTTCATATGCAGTTCCATGTTTTTGATATGCCTAAATGTCCTAAGACATATTTCACACGTGTGCTTTGGATCTTCATGAATCAGCTTGTGCTTGGTGATGTCTGACCGTTCACTTCCCCTAGAAAAGTCGTGGCGTGAAGCTCGAATAATATTGATTCGATTCTAGAGTTTGCAAAATTCTTACCTGTAATCACACTGTGGGCACTTATATGGCTTATTTGGATCATGGGTACGGATGTGGCGTTTCAGATGAGCTTTCCTGGTGAATTGTTTACTACAGGTGGGACAGTAGAAGAACTCCTCAGCAGGCATGTGCACGTTCTTTATGTGCATCTTTAGAATGTAATGGTCCTTTAAAAGAGAGTTCAGGGAATTTTATACACATGGTAGGATAAAATCCAAAGGTGGCACAAAATTGTCACACTTACACGATATGTTTTGCCACATATTTCGCAAGTAGAGCTCACGTCGCTGTGTCTATACATGTGCCGCTTAATGACGTATGGATGGGCTGCAGTGTGGTTGCAAATGGGGCAAATGCATTTAGGGTGATGTTCCTAAATTAATAACCATCAAGCTGATAAATGTCTTTGTACCCCATTCATTATTTTGATGTTTTCATTTTCTACAAAATTTTCCAAACTTTAGAAATTATTTTTCTCTTTCCTTAGGCCACAATAACTAAATAATGCCATTTGTCACTCGGTATTTTTTATTTTCTGCATGTAATAGCCCGATTATAGGGTTGCCACTAAATCTGAAAATGTCTTAGCCTGACTTTGCTGATTATTATGGTAATTTCTGGTTAAAGGGAAAGTAACACTTTGTACAAAGTGATGTTTAAATGAAAGAATGAGAAAGTATTAATATGAGAAATTCAATAATTAAAATTGCTGAAAAAAAGAAATAACTTTTTCAAGTCAGTACAAATAAATTAAGATGGACTATTTTATTTTCCTAAGATTTTAAAAAATAAAACCTACTTGGCGTGATTTTTCATTTTGTCTGACTAGATGTAAATGGTAACCCTGCAACTATGGCTTATTTAAATCCAGTGGACAAATGGCATTTATTATTGAATTCAATTTTATTTTTTAAATTTAGTATAGGCTAATCAGTACAGGAATTTTCAGAAATGATAACGGGGATAATTTGGGTTTGTGGTTTTAGAGACATGCGTGGTATTTCTTTACAATTCGTTAATTGTCCATTCTTCCTGAGCCACAATATATGGCAAATCTTTTACACCATACAAAATAAGTTTGTTTTTCAAATGCAAGATTAGTTTTTGTTATGATTTTGTGTTCTCAAAAGTCCTTACATTATAATGCTCTGTTAGTTCCGTTTCACTAAAAGACAGAAATTCACAACATTTGCACTGTTGCACATCATCCGGGTGAGTCGCAATGTGTTCCTGATACTGCTTTTGGTAATATGCTTGAAAGTCGCATTTTAAACATTTTAGTTTTTCAAGATCATTTTCTGCAGCCCTTAAACCTGGAATTACATCAGCCAGTCTTTAAATTCATTCGGTTTTTATTAATTAATGAAGTTAAATCCTAAACTTCCCTAGTGGCAGCGATTATCTACCTATTCTAAATGGTATTACAGATAATGGATAAGCAGTCGCATTGACTAAATTTTCTTCCTCCTTGCCGTTGCTAATCAATGCACTTGTTGTATTACTCTCTGTTGTATCTATTTGGTTGCTTTCACCTTTCTTAATTTCTGAAACGAAAATAATTTTATTGATTTTTTTCTTGATAACTATAAAATAGTAATTAGAAATAGCTCATAAATGCAATACCTATTGCATTCTCGGTGCCCTCTTCTTCCTTTTCATAACTAGTTTCTTCCTGTTGTTCAGTGATGGCATTGCTGAATGGATGCAGCTCATCTTCATTTGCAACAAGCTCTGAAAACATTAATTATCTTAGCTAAATATGAAAACGACAGGGGTCACAGATGTCATATTTGTTGGCTAATTTCCCTATAGTTCCTGCATTTGTCCCATTTATAAATTTTAATTCATTTTTATTTTGTTTCTATACTTTTATAAGGTTTTAATGTATTACAAATTTGAATTTGGGGTTAATGTTTCCATTTTTTTGAAAGTTGCCCAGTGTTCCAGGAAAGGTTGCATTGGACAGAGATAGTTTTCTAGGTCATTATAATCTATTAATTTGACTATTTTCCTAAATTTTGAACAGGTTATCTTTAGATGTAATAAGGTACATAATCTCGCAAAATCTTATTTAAAATCATAATTAAAAAAAAAATACTGTATAAGATTCCATATACAAATTCATAAAAGCTTCCTAATTTTTAGAACAAATTCCTATATTAGACAGAAAACACTAACGGTATGAGACAAAAAATGGAATTTTGATTCTTGTATGAATATTTTATGTTTATTAACCTTCCTCAATAGGATTTTCAGTCTCTAACGATAAATCGGCGCCATTTGATTCAGTGGATGTCGTGACAGGGTTACAGGGTGGTGGTGGTTTTGGTGCTAACGGTAGAAAGTTCTAAGAATATTAAAAATTTCATAATTAAAAATGGCCAATGAATAATTTTAGATAATAACTATCAGGTAGTTAGCCCAACCTGCGTTCTTGCATTTAGACTGTCAGCAATGTCTTGAGCTGTGTTCTGTAGTGATTTCCCTGGTGATAGACTTGAAACTGGCACTTTTATCATTATGGCCTGGCCATCAGCCGTGTGAATGAGAAACGTTTGAGTTGCAGGTTGTTCGGGTGGCTTTATTCCATTTCTGCGTGGCCTTCCTCTTCCGCGTTTTCCTGTTTGAGCATTTTAAGAGAGGACATGTATTTACGTTTGTTTATTAAGCATAAGTCATACATAAACAAGTACACTGTAAATGGATTTACCAGGTACTGGGTAAATCTGAGAAGGAGGCGCTTTCCTGCCTCCCAGGTTTCCACCCCTGCCCCTCCCACGAAAGCCCCTTCGTTTTGCTGGCACAGATTCGACCTCGGCATCTTCCTTGTCTTTTGTGTACTCTTCGTCACTGCTGCATTCAAACTTTAAGGTGCTAGTTTCGTATTCTTTAAACGGTTTAATAATATTGCCACTAGTTCACATCAAATACGTAATGGAAAATTATATTAATTACACGCAATTCGCTACCTGCCAGTAAAGTTGTTTTCTTTCTTTTTCTGGCACTTCTTTTGACTATTTCTCCCTCTAAATTTAGCAAATCAAAACAAAATGTCAAGAGTCAGGATGAGAAAGATTAGCTGCAGCTGGTTATGATGTATACTAGGCACCTTCATTAGCTTTTTCTACAAAGCCAGTTTCCCCTGAAGGCTCCGCTTTGCTTGGAATTTCCATTTCTTCTAGTAATGGAGAAGATCCTTCTGCCTGTGGCACCAGTTCCTTGTCTTTTCCGGTTATTTTTTCAATAGATTTGGAATTACGTCTTCTTTTAAGGGGTAGGAAAAAAAGCAGCACTTTTTAACTTTATTTTGTTTTTCTCCTATTAAAAACATTTTAATTTTTCCTGCACTTTTCAAGTGGCTATATCATGTATTTTGCCATACATTAACTTAATATTAAAAAATAAAAAATTTTAAACTTGCTTTTTATTTTTTAATCTTAAAATGTGTAATTATTTTAAAAAAAATTTAGAATGTTTAAATTTCTAGACAAAAGTATGGTACATTTAGTACATGTATCAGTGTGCAAAATGCAGCCATAGTCTTAATTTTTGGGCTAACCTTGGTCTTCCCCTTCTCTTTGGTGGTTTCTCTGGCTCTTTAATTGGGTATGCAATGAGCTGCCCGGTCTCGAGATTTTGTTGCAGCACACATTTTTTACCATTAACTACGATGAGGGAATTCTGACTGAGTTCGATCGGGTTTGAGACATCGATCACCACCGTGTTCGTGTTATCTTCGTCATTTTCCTGCATGCCAGTGATTTCTGAATGTCTACTGTCTTCCGATAACATTAACTCATCATGAGCATTTGTGTCCACTTCGTCGCCAATGACATTATTTCCAGAATCTTCGGTTAACTCATTTTGAATGTCCTGAGAATCCATAGATAATTCGTGCTGAGAATCAACCCTCTGAAGCGCTAGCGAAGTTTGAATTTCATAAGGTGGTATATTTTCAAGAGTATTCTCAACATTGATTTCATTGGCTTCTTCTTCTTCAACTATTTCGCCACTGATTTCATTAATCTCTTGTTTATCAGTTTCTTTGATCTCATCCAAGCTCTCGCTATTGAAAATGGGATGTAGACTACCGTCGGCATGTTGAATAAAATGAAGTTGCCTAGAATTGACCAAAGCATTGGTTTCTTCGCCAAACACTTCCGCAACGTTAAATGTTATTGTTTCAACGGCAAGTTCTCCATTTGGTGTGATCATGCCGTAAGGGTTTAATTGTTCTGATGCCTCTGTTCCATTAGATGCAGCAATGGGAAGACTACTCGTGTCCAGAATGGGAATGGTTTCGCCATCTGGTGTAGTGATGGCTATATTTCCGAGCTCATTCTCTGACATTACCAGCGTTTGAACCTCCATTGCTTGTGTTTACAGTCAATAGGGGGTGACTAATGCCACAAAAAATAAACCTGTTTTTAATACATAAAGGCAGATAAATGTTAAATCAGTAAGCTGTACTGCTCAGAAATAAAAGCAAATTTAATTTAGGATATTTATTTCAAAGCTAGACTAGTTTCTAGAAGAATCTAAAGTCAATTTTCTTGGTTTGGGGAATAGCGAGGGAAAATGCAGCTAGCTACCTAAGTACAACCATTGAGTACCTGTTAGAATTTTTTCAATAAAAAGATGCAATATATATACAGTAGGATACTTTGAATACATGTTAATTTTTTGCAGTTTTATACTGTAAATCCCTTCCTCATCATCAGTGATAAGGGCTGTGCAGAATGCTTGATGGTTAACCAAAGATAGTGACTGGAGAACTTGCATCTTTAAGTAATAATATATTTTTCCTAATAGTAAATATTAATGGTTTATGACAAATTAAAATTGTCCATTGCTAGGCTATAATAAATATAGCATCAGTTGAATTCAGTTCAATGTTTAGAAGTATAGGCCTACATGTGGTCAGTGTCTGGTACCCTAGCTGCAAATTGACCCTTAATATTCCGAAAACAAGTGGTGACCTTTAACATTTTCTTAACCTGCTGTTGTGAAAGAGGACATACTGAGGGCCAGAATACCTGCATGGTAAGCTACATGATTTGCAATGGAATTTAAGATCTCCATTGATTTAGTTTAAAGGCTTGACCTTCAATTCATGGATCTTGTGTACCTAAAGTTATTTTATTCTCTGAATCTTATTGACCAAGGCTAAATCAGGGCATGCCATGGACCATTAATTATTGACAAGCTGAACCTTGCTAAGGTTAGTCTATCTATATGGGACTATGGGTTCATGTAGTTGCAAGGTTGGATTGCATCTTTAATAACCCTCAATATAAATAAATGTCTGAAAAATTGGTTTTATTTGCTGTCAGAACGCAATGAAAACTGCAAACAGGTGTTTTCATTTCACCATTTGTAATGCTGGTCGAAATAATCACACATCACAGCTTCAATGGGACCAAAAATGTCAAGATGGCGGATTTTAGCTCCGCGCGCAAAAAAATTTCGAATTAGTAGACTTAGATTTTTAGCAATGAAATTTTCGAAAATAATTGCTGTGATTTTAGTTAAATAATATAGGATAAAATTATGAAATAAAAATGCTGCTATTTTACTTACAGACATAATGTATTATTATGACCATTGAGAATTTTAATCGGCCGTAAATTTGATGTGACGTCGTTAAGGTGAAATTGAATGACGTCACCATGACGTTTGACTAACAGGCCCGGATGTGTCCTAACCATGTAAAGATAGGAAGATTATTTAGTTTGCAGGTGTGCTGCGTTGACTGTCAGAGGTTTGAACATTTGTGGTGGTTTTTCTTCAATGGATTATGATATTTTTACTAAAATTACATGTTATATTAGTGAAAATTAAAATTTTAAATCTCAGTTTTCTGAAGATGATTTTACCGGCACTTTGATGCAAGAATGTGAATAGTTAATGCAGGATGAAGGCTCTGTGAGAACCAGGTGAGTTGACTGTCCAAGACCTTTTACCATTAATTGAAGCTCAAGATATGTTTAAAATTAATCCAGGGTTTGAATTATTTAAACCAATCAAGTTATGGAATAGATTATACGAAAATTTGAACAACCAAACATTGATTGAAAGTAATGTTGGCATAAAATGCAAACAGTTTTGGGTGTAATGTTTCTTGTATGATCCTTGATCATATGCCCTGATATCTGCTGGCTTCATACGGTACTTAATTTGGAAACCAAACATGAGTTATTTTTCTGAAATTAATCTTTTGGTCTATTGGAAATATTTTAATTTTGTAATTATGAGTAGGCATGCATAAATTCTAGTGCATGCTTGTTCCTATTCACATATATAAGTCTTCAAGGCTACTATACCACAAGTAATCTGCATGCCTTTCAAGTTTGGTAATATTGGTGTGCATTTGACTACGACAAAGTTATCAACTGGAAAGTTACATGAAATTTGACGAAGAGAGTGGAGCACGGTGGAGTGGAGACATTAGAAAGGGATCTGAAAGTTGGGGCTAGCTAGGAAGACCTAAAGGGCATTCCCCATCCTTTACGTTATGAAGCTGTGCCAGTTAAAGTTTAAGTATAAAGCTTCACTGCCATTCTCATGCCCCTCATCGCAAGTGATCAAAACACTAAAACAGCACTGAATTTTTCAAAGGGGAACCCACAGGGGAACCTGATGAGCCCTAGCCATCTACCTGCTATTGTGTAACTAACTATAGCATTTTATTTTTGGGGTGTGGCGATCGATGCTTGGTAATGTTGTGAAAACTAGAGAGCAAGTGCCCCCTATTAAATTTACACTTGTGAGGGTGATCCATGTAGTATGGGCCAAGAGATGCAATGATTCATACTCGGTAAAATAACATGAATTCTCATTACTTGTAATTCAGCTTTATTTTAGCAAAATTCAAGCATTCCTATGTGTGCTATTAACGTATCTAATTTTTTCTCTCGTACATCTGCTAGGATCAACAAATAAAATAGCCATTTGTATGTGGTGCACCTATTCTCTTGTCCACCTTTATTCTCATACTCTAATTAAATATTATAAGCATTTAAAACTTGATGGGCGAAAGTTTCTCAAGCAATATCTTATACATGATACATTTGCAATCTTTAGCTACTATGGTGGTTGGCAATGTAATTGGGCGTATCATGTAGCCTAATTTTTAAAATCCTGGTGACCAAACCCATCAAATGTAGGCCTACGTATAATTTGCGCTGTAGGCTACGGCAACTTCCCATTACAGTGTAGGCTGAACCTATGACGACACCCATCTTTCAATTGATGTCCAGAATATTCAGCTTTATTGTTTGCCTACTCATCTAACTTAATAGTGGGATTAGGCTAGTTCTGAAAAAATGAAGGTTGTTCTTCATAAGAATTTTCGTTGGTAAATGCTATAGTTGCCGACAGCTTATAGAACCAGGCGTTTCACTTTTGTATCGTTGCACAGGAGGGCTGCGATTGGCTGTTTGAACTGTGAGTCATGCACTATATATATATAGCAGCTGCAGGTAATAGCCGCTCTCCTGCGCAACGTTACAAAAGTGAAACGCCTGGTTCTATAAGCTGTCGGCAACTACGGTATATAACTTATATTAATTGGAAACAACATCATTCCAGATCCGGCTCTATAACCTGGCAATTCCCAGACCCTACAATTTCTAGACTTGTACTTGAATAGTTTCCTTACCCAAACACGAGCATGTCTGGAAACCTCACCCTAACAAATCCCGTACCAACACCCATATAACTCTCAGACTTGAATCATAGCAGTTCCCAGACCCATGCCCAAGCGATTCTCGAAATCATACCCAAGCAATTCATGAAATCATACCCAAGCAATTCATGAAATCATACCCAAGCAATTCATGAAACCAGTAACCCAGTAATTCCTAACAACTATATAGGCCTACCAAAGGAACTCCAAGACCTCTTCCTGAGCTATTCCCCTAGCTATTTTGGCACCGAATCCATGCAATTTGAAGAGCTGGGAATCTAACAACATTCCATATTTTGATCAAGAAATTATATTAATTTTTATTATAAAAATTCTATTTTTACTGTGTTTTAATAAACAATTTCCTATTATTCCTGTATTGAATGGCAAAAGTTTAAATTTGAATGTGAGGCTAGCTTGTATTACTCGATTGTAACAATATTTATTGCAATCAATTTATAACTGGTAATTTAAATTAATATTGTTTATAAAATTTGCACAAGCATACAAAAGTGAAACGCGTGGTTCTATAAGCTATATAAAGGTATATAGCCTATACCACCAATGCTAACCTCACATATGACTGTTCAAGCACTGTTTTAGCACCCGAAGGCCTTACATGCTCATTTATCCTGATATTATGCTTTTCTTTATTTTGCATTGAATACATTAATTAAGCAAAGGCTTAAAATTAATTATAGTGATTTCAGGAATTTTTATAACTCAAGGCTGGTATAATTTCAAATTGCTAATATATAGGATACCTAACTGTAAGCCATGTGGTTACTGATGGGGCCTATCTAAAAATAAACAACTTTCCAATATTCCATCTAATATATGGCATTCTTTTTCCTAGTAAAGCACACTTGAGTTCTTTAACATTTATCAAAGCTATCCATTTGTTAGCCGTGAGCAACAATTTAGTTTATAAATAACATTGTTATCAGCTATTGTGACTGTGCACTGTGTAATATTAACAAGATATAAGACACTGCATTTATTCGACTTGTATTTTTGTGCTTTGCTAGGGTCATAACATCATGAGATTCAATGGAAAAGAATTGGCTGCTTTGGCATTGCAGCCTTCACATAAATTTGACAAAGAGGGAATTCTTCTTGTACGAGAAAGGCAAGAAGGGCTTTTCAGGAGAGGCGAAAGTAAGTTGAACATATTTATTTTTGCATTAATTATCGTGAAACACTTCGTGTATGTTTATTGTTCTCAAAATTCTTTGTTATTGTAGAAAATTAAACTCATTCACACAAGACTTTTTCTAATTATTAAAAATAAGTGTGAAACAGTTTTAACTATCATGTATATTTAGTTTTCACAAAAAAACGTTGTGCTCATAAATCCCTACATCATGTAGGTACTTTAAAGGGACAGTCCCACCTTATGTAAAGTTATTTTTAAAAGAACAAGCAGAAAAAGTTGATATAGGAATGTGAAAT
>JAQIXP010000887.1:0-21608 GCA_034700285.1 Proteroiulus fuscus
TCAAACCCCGTCAATTTATGTTCAGCCATTATCGATTAATATGTACCGTTAGTTAACATGGAGATTCCCATAGGAGCGTGCATTTTTTAAAAGTGTGGACAGCCCCCTTAAGGAGTTTCTAACAAAAATACTGTAGGTATAATCCAATGAAAGCTGCTCAGTGAAATTAATTTCAAAATTGGGACATTCAAATGAATGTTAACCAGTGCTTGTAAGTTTTATGATTTTCAGCACATTGAATGTGATTTCAACAATGAAAGAACTTTTCTAATAGATGGTGCTTGTGGTAAAAGTGAAAAATAATCATTAGGCCTACACATTTGCTCCTATGCACCACCTTTCGGCAATATGGTGCCATCCATGTTTTTTTCAGAAAATCCATGATTTATGGTTCATGGTAAGTTTTTAACATTTTAATTTCTATAGGGCCTATGCATTTTAAGTTGTTATTTATTGCCGTTATTTTCAAAATAAGTTACTGTAAAGTGAGACTATTTAATAGGCTTCGACTCCTCGCTACTGGGAGACACTATAACACGTTCCAAGAGCGGTATTTATTACCTTTGAAAGCAGCTCACCAAGGGGCAAAAACGAACAAACCTTTTGGGAAATTCTCTCACCAGGTGCCAACACTTGCTATAACAAACTCGAAGCCTATTGGTAGGATTTATCTCACCTTGATAAGCTAATCACTGATGATTTTAGTCCAAACATCACTTTTTTAACTGGAAATACAACACCAAGGATTCCTAAACACACTGTAATGATAATTAACATTGTAATGTATTAAATATTATTAATAAAAACCACAAAAGGGGTTCAATTAGCTCTGTTCTAAGCTTGTATTATTACTCACGGGATATGAAAGCGCATTATGAGAAAGTGAAGCCATCAGCCGAACATGTTCTATTCTATTTTCACTTGAAGTGCACGTCCCTATAGTCTAGCTCACATAGACTTGACAGCAGTTTACTCATGTTTATTCTAACGCAGCTGCATGAAGGGCTTGTTCATGAGACTGCGATTGGCTGCAGCCGCCATGGTGCCCCGCCCATGTGAAAACCCCTCATGCATCTGTGGAAGAATACACATGGTTGCACTGCTGCAAAGTCTATGTGAGATAGATATTATAGCAGATTTCCGCTTTAACTACGTGGGAATATGACTAAATTACTCACTCTAAACCAGTGGCGTAGCCAGCTTCTATAGTTAGGGGGAGCGAGCATGCAAAAAGGCACCCTCCCTAGCTAGTTGTATACGTCCCTGGTATAAGCACCACTTCTAAAAAATTGGGAACATTCGCTCCCCCTGCACCCACCCTATAGCTACGCTACTGCTCTGAACCAAAATATCGAGAAAGCGAAAATGTTTTATTATAATAAAAGAACTGATTGCAAAATACAAACTGCCAAAAAACTGCAGGGATATTGCAGTTTTTCTAATTGCAGAACTGCATCAAAATCTGTTTAAATAAAATATTAACTGCAGACCAAGCGACAGAATAACTATGGAATAGGCCTACTGCAGAAAAACTGATCCTGAGAAAAGTTAAATTTTATATAAGTGTTCCTATATATAGTTGCTGTGTATTATTCTCTGCAATATTCCAGTTTTTTTGCATTTTGTGTTCTGAGGTCGGATTCTGGAGAGAAATATTTTCTGTATCACAAGTGAGCCAATTTTGATCGCTATAGAGGTGCACTATGCAAATGATGTGACGTCACAAGATGACGTTTGGATCCAGTGACGTCACGTGGCTTAGAGTAAAAATGGAATAGATTGCAGTGGATGATTGGTTTATTTTCTGGTAATGAATTTTCATATCTCGTAAGTGTTGTGTCAGTCTTTAACTCACTGTCAAAAACGCCCGTTAACTGCGGTGATTCTCCCTTCATGTGCGGAGTGATTATCAGGGGTGACTCCTGCGGGTCGCTGATGGAAGGTGTGGGGGACTCATTCTGCTCGGAACCGTCATTGGAGCAGCTAAGACTAGATGTCGAGATACTATCAGGTTCAACTTTCTAGAAATGAACAATAAAATTTATTCAATATTTGGGAGAATTCAAGTTTGGGAAATTTAAATTACTGTAAAAAAATATGGCTGATAGCCAAAGTAGGTTTGTGGAAACTGGAATGCAGTACATTTTCAAGATATTTTGGGCCACTATTTAGTTCTTCATACAGGGTGATTCAGAATAAGTAATCGCCCCAACCATACATATTCATTGAAATGAAAAATAGTTTCGGTACTGAATAGGAAATGAAAGATGGAGAAGTTAATGGTGCCAAACAATTTGATCTTTGACCTAACCTTCATGGTCATTGAAAATCTAAATTTTTATATGTTAAAGGTAGAGCAAAAAATCAAATTACAAAGTTGAAGAGCAGATTTAAAATACTTCAAAAATGAGTAAAAACGTGCAAGTTTTTGGTAGCTTTATTCTGCTTAAAAATGCAAAAAAATCATAATACTCCATGCAGCATGTGCCAAATGGCACGTGAATTTAGAGCATACATATTTGAGAAATTCACGAGCCATTTGACACATGTGCTCCTGCTCTTTAACTTTGTAATTAGATTTTTTGATCTACCTTCAAAGGACAATTAATAAGATAATTTTCAATGACCTTGATGGTTAGGTCAAAGGTCAAATTTTTTGGCACCAATGGATTCTGCACCCTTGATTTGCTATTCTGTACCAAAACTATATTTCATTTCAATGCATATTTAGTGATATTTTGGGGGCAGGTAGGAATACTGAATCACCCTGTATATTTATAAGCATCTTCCAGAATTTCCATCTTACAGAAGTGACAGTACCGTAATTTGTACTGTTGTAAATCCTGTGTCAGTAGCGAACCTCTTCCTAACCCCCCTTTAATTAATCGTAACAAAATTAGGTATACCTCATTTTCTCATTTTTGTTATGTAATATGGGAATTACCCTTATTGAAAAAAAAACTAGTTTTGTTCATAAAACGCTTGAGAAAATTTTTGTTTTGGACATGGAAAGTGGTATAAAGTCATGCTTTATGAAAAAGAGCGTTTGCAAACTGTTCTTGGACTAGTTTCTGGAAATCATAGAAAATTAAATTTTTAGGTTTTAGGTTTTAGGAAGTAAACATGGGTTACGATGGATGTGGGTGTCTAAAGATATGTAAGCCTAGGCTTTTTTTAGTTCGTTTGGCTTCTCATCAAAATTGGCTTTAGCAATATCTAATTGGATTATTGACTTATCTGGAACATTTCGATGGCTTAATTGAGAAGTATAGAATAAGCCAATTTGTCAAAAATGAGATAAGTGAACCATTGTGATCCTGGAAGTGTCCCTAATTAACCTAAAGTTACAGAAATTTATTTAACCAATAATTGTTAAAGTTACAGAAGTGAAGAGTAGCGAATATCCAACAAATTTCATTTCAACAAGTTCATCATCCCTAAAAGTTACAAGTTAGTGAATGGCACCATTCGATAGTTTATGTTTTAAAAATTTCTCGGAGACCTGAATTTTTATAATAATTACAAGTAGCGCACGGGACAATATTGGATATTTTTTGCATTCATTGTATTCAATAGGCAAACTAATGGATGTGCACATTCGCTACTTCACACTTAATTTATTTCGCTTTCCTGCAAACTTTATCAAAGTCAAACTAGCGAACGTGCATTTTTCACCCTTTTATATCTCAAATTGCTTCATTAATTTACTAATTTAATTATTTAACAAAAATGAGCACATTTCCTATAAAATATATATTTTGTTTCCTCTGTTCACCAGATTTCACTCTTTTAACATTGTTTATTACCAAATTATACCTCTTTTCTAGAAAAACGCTATTATCTCAAAAGCAACTTTTGGCTTATTCACTACTTCTGAATTAAGCCATCGATCTAAGGCTTTTATGGAATACCGTATCCCAGAACTATTGAACTATCTGATAATTAATTGCGCTTACTTATATGGAACCACACCTCAAATAAATATCAATATTGAAAGTCTTGTACCCAAAAGCATAAATATTGAATCCTTGTTTGTGTTCATGAATGCCATTAAATGACAGGTTGTTTTCAAACACAATGGTGTAACATACATTATTTTGGATTCTCAATGGTAAATGCCATTAGCCTCAAACCGTCAAACGATCTAGGGGTATAGTCGGCTCCAAAAAAATTTGGCTCTGGGCCCGCCACCTGGCGTCAGTTTCATATGGTTTCCATTGATTCTCTGGATAGCAAAACTGTAGGTTAGGATTCGTCTGAGCACTGCTGAGATCCTAACTTATTGCCTGTATTTTTGGGTTTTATGAAGTAGACAAATCCTAACCTACAGATTACCTTGTGCTCCGTAGAGCCAAGGGAAGACCCCATAGACGGCAACTGCAATCGATCAAAATAAAAATGGCGCTAGGTGGCGGGCCCAAGGCCAAAAGTTATTGGAACAGACTACCACCAACTTTGTCAGATGCATTTGCCCTCTGACAACGTTGGCCAATGTTTTTTTTTCCTTGAAAATATTTGGTTCATGTAAATACTGCTTTAATTGGAAAGTTCTTTTTAATGAATTATGAAAATGTTTATAACGATATGGATCATTATAATTAGAAGACAAAATGGCGGCGAGGTTCTTATTAAAATAGCATTATCCCAGCTTGTTCTGGGAAAGGGGGGAATTATAGGTTTAAATCAGAAACAAAAATCAATAAAAATCGCATCTATCCATTTGACCCACATCATATCGTTTATGCAATCGGTAAATAAGTAGAAGTACACGAATGGGAAAAGGGCACACCCGAGCCAAGGTGCATTATGGGTGAAACAAAATTAGCGTTATGCATTTTAGGTTAATGGAGGATGTTGAACTGTATCTAAAAAGGCATATTCCCTAAAGTATTCTCTAGGTTTTATCAGCCAACACCTTGGTTTTATTGAAAGGCTGAAATTGGGTCTATCACACACCAGAAAGTGTTTCAGTTAGTTACGGAAACCTGGATCAAATATTATAATTACAACTTCACAAAACCTACCAATACTTCCGTTAAGGCAAAATCGCTTTCACTGTCGATTTTACAACAAGGAAAATCCTTCATTAAGCAGCGTGCAATGAATTATGGGAAAATTGTTATTATTGTCCTTTTACGTGTTAATTTATAAAATTGTTTTTAATTACCGGTCTAATTGCGTGGTGCCAAACTTTATGCATTAATCGGAAGGTGGCATCTCTGGATATCAATGAAGTGAAAGTAAACTGCAATAGAAAAAAAATAATTAATTTTATAAGCATGTTGTCAATGTAATGTTCGCTTGAAATTATTACTAAAGGGTTCAGAGAAGTCATTTGAAATGTAAAACATAAAAAAAGAAAAGTTGAAATTCTTGAAATTTGTGTGGTGTGTTTGCATTTTAGATTATATGTACCAAGATTTGCTTGAGATTTGTCAATAAATACGCAGATTTGAAATTAACGTATGGGGGAAGGGGGGCGTAATTCTATTCTTTTATCCCCTCCCCCACTTCTTTGGTCTTCCTTTTTCTAATCATTAAGGTTTTATTTAATGGGGCTCATACAAAATTCTATACATGGGCTTTTCCGGAATTTATTTAAGGTTTGAAAACATGGAAGCCAAATAGGGACGCCATTTTTCCATACTTTTCAGCAGACACTGAAAGTTGGTGGCGCCCTCTAGGACATGCATGTCTACGATTTCATGAGAGCTGCAGGCCGCTTATCCAGTAGAGGGAGCTTCACACTGTCAATAAAATGGCGCTACTTGGGCTTTGCATTTTCAACCAAATTCATGTATTTAGGACATTTTATTTAATGATTGGTAGACTCAAATCAAATTGGCATTTCCATGCCTTTTCTAATATTTCATGCGCTGCTTCCTACAACATCCCTTCTTTCAAAGTGGGACTTTCTCTTTAAATGTTACAGTTCATTTATCAAGATTGCTATGGGTATATAATTTTCACTGATTGCAATCGACAATGTTAGATTTGCAAACGAAATGCTCATTGCTATTTATAAGGCATTAGAAATGTCAGAGAACAGTTTTATTTTTTGGTCAGGAAAGTAGCTGGAATTTTTGTGGTCATTGAAAGTCATGGAAAGATGCTTTTTGTCAGGGAAAGTTATCGAAAACATTTTCTGTCAGGGAGTCAAGCAAAACTGTTTTTTGTCAGGAAAAGTCAATGAAAAAAGTTTTGGAAAACTGATTTTTAGGAAAAGTCAATCAAAACTTTTTGTCATGGAAAGTTAATAAAAAAAGTTTTTCTAGGAAAAGTACGGTAAATGATATTTGTCAAGGAAATTCGTTAAAAATTGTTTTTGTCAACCAAAGGGTATTAAAAAAAGGCTTTTTGGAAAGTCATTGAAAACTTTTTGTCAACCAAAGGACATTAAAAAAATGTTTTTTTAGGAAAAGTTATTGAAAATGTTTTTCTAATAAAAGTCAATGATATTTATCAGGGAAATTTATTGAAAACTGTTTTTGCCTAACAAAGGCAATAAAAATCTTTTTTTTTTAGGAAAAGTCATTAAAAACTGCTTTTGCCAGGAAGTCAATGAAAAATGTTTTTGTCATGAAAACTTTTTAGTCAGGAGAAGTTAATGAAAAAGGTTGTTGCAGGAAAAGTTTTTAAAAACTGTTTTTCTAGGAAAAGTCAATAATATTTGTCAGGGCAATTCATATAAAACTTTTTTATCAAACAAAGGCAATGAAAAATTTTTTTTTATGGAAAAGTCATTGAAAATTGGTTTTTTTAGGAAATGTCATTGAAAACTGTTTTGTTTAGGACAAGTTATTGGAAATTGCTTTTGTCAGGGTAAGTCCAGGAAGCCCACTTAAAGCAATTCAGTATGAACCATGAAAAAGTTATGGGAAATACATATAAAAGCTGTTGACGCTTAAATTTGTGTAAAAACTCAAGTAAAAGGGATTTTTGGAACAATGACGTGGAAATTACTCATGTATTGGATTTAACCTTAGACAATTCCTACATAACTGAAAGCCAATGCAATCTTTAGGCCTACTTTTTTAGTATCCGCCAGTATCTTGATGGCATTGGGAATAAGCATGGCTGTGTTCTGTTTCTTGATATCCGTAATTTTTTTCACCGGAATCAGTATCTGGAAATGAAATCAAATCATTTTCGCTACTTGACCTTTAATTCGCTGCTCTTAGTTTCTTTATGACATCCCCTTACCTTCGTAATGTGTCCAAATACGTTGGAATAAAATCCAAAATAATTATCAGTTATGTAAAGGACACCATGCAGTAGTATCTCAGATACCAATGCGCATGAATAATCTGTTGAAAGAATATATTAAAATTTAATAAGTACAAAATAGAAACTGCATTTTAAATAATTTCAGATATTATTGTCCACTTAAATATCAACGTACAATTCAATACTTTTTCCATTTCAGACACATTTTTGAATATCTTGTGAAATTTTTCGTTTCTTCTGTAATTTGAGTGTGGCGGCGGTATAACATTATCTTCTTCGGGTTCATATATGGAATGGTGCGTGCCATCAGCACTGCTGCTCAACGGTGTTTTTGCTTCAGACCTGAAAATATGCAAATTTATTTAAATAAACAAATCCCCTTTTTTTTTGCTAGACTATTTGTAGGCAGGTAGGGAGCATCCAAATAATACTTGACACTAATGGGAGAGTTTGACATTTGTTATGTGTCGTTACTTGAGAGGGGTTTCATTTGGAAAAAGGCCCTTGGAAATTTTGTAGAGGATCACGTAGTTCAAATGCAACAAGTCACTTTTTCAATTCAATTCAACTCAATACCCTACGATCTGCATATCGTGATGCCATTTGGTAAAGGGTTATCCCACAATCAGGAGGATACTCCCACGTCATACAGTTTTGACTTAATTAAACAACATCGTTAAATTGAATTCACAGAATTTCTGACAATTTTGAACTATTTTTTGGAAGATTATTCCATTGTCTTATAGAATGTGAGAAAAAGAACTAATAACAAGCATCTGTCCTATAGCACGAATTCCTTTAGTGGATTGGACCTCCAATGCCAAGAACCATAAACTAGAAATTATTTGCTTAAACAAATGTGGTGGAATCACCTCGTTGGGTTATTCACGCCAAGGAACCAAAATGTAGAATAAATTTGGATTGGCTTTTTGAAAGTACTGTTAGAACCGTTGAAGGAAAAATTGTATGCAGTACATGTATTGTGGAAAGAGATTCTAGAAATGTTACAAAATATTTGAACATTCTCTTATTTCGGTTTGCTCCGCTGTCTGCTATTTGTGCTGTGACGTCATTATTCTACGTGAGAAAATGAGTGATTATACTGGTGCACTCGCCATAATCGCTGTGCATTAACCTTTACCTATTACGGCCAAGTGCACCAACCTAAGATAAATCTCCAGTTAACAAAAATAGTTATGGATAACTGTTTGTGCATAGAAAAACCTTCTATAACTATTTGTTAAAATGTATTTTAACTGTTGGTTAAACCCTAACAGAGGTTGGTGCACTCGGCCATTATTATCTTACTTTCCATTTAGCAAACTGGACATTGTGCTTAAATTTCAGTTTTCATGAATTCAAAATTATAGTAAATATAATTTATCATAAAAAGAAAATAGCACACGTTCCAGACTAATTTTTTTGGCAAAATAGTCTATTTACCGGGTAGTCTATTCTTGGTTGACTCCCAATCCAATTTCCAAATGTTAACATGAACATCAACCCACAGGTGAAAATGTACATAAAGTTTGATTCAAATCCAATTAAACCAAAATAGTTTCCAGAAGGGTTTGGAAAATCTCCAAAATCCCCCAAAATAGACACTGAAGCTACATATCATGATTCATGAATTGCTAATGAAATGTCAGATGAAATGAGGGCCAGCATGATTTTCAAGACCATTTTCATACTAAAATTAAGGCGGGGCATCCTACTGTGATTGGTTGCTTTTTTAGGCTCGTGAATTTTTAAATGTTAATGTCATCCTTACTAAATAGTTTATAAGCTCAGCATATTATATGTGATCGTTAATGGGAACTGACACTTAATTACAATTAGGATATTATTCTAAATTAAGGTCTGCCTGCCAGCTACTGCATGGTTATTTTCACTATGAAATTTTATCTATGAAATTGAAAATTGAGTATAATTTAAAATGCTAATACTTGTTTACTGGCAAATATTTTTTGTTGAACATTTCCTCCCAAAGTATGGAAATATTAATATGTGAATTTGTTTCCTAAAATAGGTGTAAAATGCATGCATTTTTTTTCCAAAAAAGTAGAAATATTACTGAGTATTCCCCCAAAAAATATAGGAGTATTACAAGCATTTTTACAAAAATTATTATTTGACTTGTTTTCCCAAAATATGGTATTTTTTCCCAAAAAACATAGGAATATTGAGTTGCTTTTCCAAAATATAGGAATATTCAGACATTTTTCTCAAAATATAGAAATATTATTTGAGTTGTTTTCCAAAAATATTAGAGACATTTTTTTTTCAAAACTATTGGAAATGCTTATAATAATATACTATATATATTTACATTTAATGATAAACTATTCATAATTTTTGTAAAAAAAATTATCAAGGTAATGGATTGTAATAACATAGAGCAAACCAAGATGGTTCTTAGCTGGATGAGTTCAACTTTCAAAAAAGTTGAAATTAACCCCAACTTTTATGCGTGATGCATTAAACTCTTATGAAATTATTGACTACATTATAGTAACATCCACTATTATTTTTCAGTTTCAGGATTTAAATGTGCAACAATTGTGATATTTGGTTGACGCGGATGTGGGATTGGCACGAGATGAGATTAACAACTTTGTAACACAGGTAGGACAGAAATAAGTTATTACAATGTCGGAATATTGAAAGGTGTGAGATTTACGTCAATCAATTTCAACAGATATAATTTACTGTTGTGATAATTCACAGTTATAAAAGTCGTGATTAAATGTGAGCTCGTGTATATAAATACTGCAGGCTTTAACATTGACCGTTAATATCCAAATACCATTTCCTCCAACAAAATTGTATTAAAAATAATTAAAATTTAAGAGAAATTTGAGGTTATGGCTTAGGTTAGCTTACTTTTTATTTCGTACATTCTTGGAGTCTTTTTTCTTCATGCTTCCAATGGTGTCCAATTCGGATGTTGATTTGCTAAAGCCGGCATTTTTCGGTATCGATTGCTTCTGCATCGATACATCGATGCACGATTGAGTTGCATTTATTGGAGCAAATCCCAGAGATGGGGATAAGTAATCAAAATGTCTCCCAGAAGAACTTTTTCCCTGCTCGGGGTTATCCAAAAGGTCAGAGGTGGATGACGCTGCTCCAGGCCCGGAATTTATCTTGGAGTTGGAACCAAACTGGCTACTGAAACGATTGAAAAAAATCGAATCTATAGTAAGCTATATCGTATAATAAATTGTTGTTGCGCCTGAATTTTTATGGACATTCATATAAAGTACATAAAATATAGGCTATTGGTATGCTCCTGAATTTTCAAGGCAAGCCAGTGGTTTTACTCATACATTTTGGGCAACGAAAGAAAAATTTCATTTTTGATTAAAGAAAGTTAAAGGGACAGTCCCACTTTGTGATTTAAATGAATTTTAAAATTGAAATTATTAATAATAAAGAAAGGCAGGCTTATTAATAATTGTAGTTCACCTACGGTACCGTAATTCAGAAATCACGATGTTTCCAAAAAAGAGGATAGGCGCCATTTTTATAATAGTCCCCCACCCAGGCAGAATGGCGCTGCGTGCAATGGGGATTCAAGTTGGCTTCGCTTTATTGCTATGGAGTAGTTATGCTCATTCTCTGTTAAGCAAAAACTTGTGCACCGTCAAGTTTAGTGTTACCGAGCAAAAGAACGGCGTGAATATCCCATTACTGGCAATTACAAGTCAATGGAAATTTATGCCGTTCTTTTGCTCGGTATCACTATATAGGTGGTACTCATGCACAATTGACAAAATGTCTTCAAACATGGTTACTATCAACCATCGAGATTTTTGTCCAAACTGGCAGGTTTCAAAAGTAATAACTGTTGAATGGTACTTATAAATTAAAATTTTACGTTTTTCTTATTTTTTTCATTTATTCCTTGCAAAAACATGCTTGAGGTATAGGGTGGGACTGTCCCTTTAAACATACTATGATAAACCTACTCTGACTATAATATTTATATAGTCGACATCAGAGTATGGTATATAGTAGGCCTACATGAAGTTTATAAGGAGCTTGTTTCCGGTCAAGGAAACTTTGTTTTCATTAGAAATTTATGAGTTGATTTTAATAATGCCTTTCAGCATGATTCCCAAATGAATTGTTTTAATTTATATAATAATAGAAAATGATTCATATATGGACATTCTTTCTGGTTCACTTTCTGTGAGCTTATAGAGGATGAAAGTATAACGTGTTAAGAGAATTTATCTTTTGTTTCATCATATTAAATCACAAATCTGCATAATTTAATTAATGCTAATCTGAAGTCGTAATGCAATAATACAACATGAATTAAAAAGCTATTCCCAGGATGCATACTTATATGAGCTTATATTCTAATACAGACTTTTAGAGCATAAGCTTATTATAACGTACACGCATAAATACCCAATAGGCCTACACAAAGGAAGTAAAAACATAATTTTTAGTAGTTAATGGCACAACAAATACGGTTTTTTTAATAGAAATATTGTTATTCAGCCAACTAAAGCATAGCTTTTTGTGATGTCCTATTTGCTTGTAAATTAAGCAAAAGATGTTATCAGATGTTTTGTTTTTTAATTTTTTGTGTGTAAAAAATCATTGTAAACTTAACTATTATAGTTTTTTGAAACCAAGAAGAAAATCATGACTTTTTTAAAATAAATTTTAACTTTTTTTAAAATTAATCATAATTTTTTTTGAAATAAATCTTAACTTTTTTAAAATAAATCATGACTTTTTAAAAATAAATCGTGACTTTTTAAAAATAAATCCTGACTTTTGTTAAAATTAATCACGACTTTTTTAAAATTAATCACGACTTTTTAAAAATAAATCATGATTTTTTTTAAAAATAAATCATGATTTTTAAAAAATAAATCATGATTTTTTAAAAATAAATCATGATTTTTTAAAAATAAATCATGATTTTTTAAAAATAAATCCTGACTTTTGTTAAAATGAATCATGATTTTTTTCAAATGAATTCATTCTTGACTTTTTCAAAATAAATTAAATCTTGACTTTTTTTAAAATAAATTAAGTCATGGTTTTTTAAAAATAAATTAAATCATGGTTTTTTAAAAATAAATTAAATCATGACTTTTTAAAATAAATTAAATCATGATTATAAAATAAATTAATTCATAACTTTGTTAAAATTCGAGTTTCTGACATTTTTACTAATAACAAGTGAAGCGGTCATTGTTAACCCTGATCTCATGGTAACCCAACAATATGACCAGACAAGATCTATTTCACTGCACTAAGGATTATTTCAATGGACATAATTCGAAAATCAATGTTATCACATTGATATTTGCAATGTAGTTGTGAATTAAACCATCGAAAATTTTGTTTGTTAGCTAACTATGTATCAAGGATTATGATACTGATAATCATGTAAAGATTTTGGTTTAAATGGAAAGTTTCACATTGTCTCACAAATGGCGTCATTTTACCATGCTTTTACAAAATTGACTATCACCATCTAGTAGCAATATTTGTAAATTAAACCTTGGCGATTGTGTGCATTATTGGGGGCTCTGCACTCATATTTAATGAATTGCTATGTTGGAAACATAAGCTATGTTGTCCATAGCTATGTTGTCCATTGCTATGTTGTCCATTGCTATGTTGGAAATTGCTACTAGATCTATTAAATAGATCTAGTAGCAATTTTTGTAAATTAAACCTTGGCGATTATGTGCATTATTGGGGGGTCTGCACTCATATTTAATGAATTGCTATGTTTCCAAATTGCTTTAGCCAAGGAATAGAGATGCCTTGGTTAATAAGCAGAAAATACAAAAATGGCGTCGTCCCTGATTTTGCATAATACATGCATTAATTATCATTGGAAAGCAGCCATAGTGGAGATATCAACGCCCAAATTGCAGCTTATAATACATTTAATTATGCTACATATAGTTGAATAGAACAAGCCGTGCAGGTGTAATGACTAAATGGGTCTAGCTGTAGTTTACTAATTGGACTTAAAATATGCATTAACACAAAATGGCAGATGCGTATCACCATTAACAAAATGAGATTCAGTGCCAAGTGACCTTTTAAAAATACAATCTTTTTTCAAGGACATGTGTGAAGGTCAAGGTTGTTACATCCCATTTTACGGTTAGCCACTGACGTGCAGAAAAAGAATTTATTTAATGTTGTCAAAATTAGCTCGTTTTTTGAAAAATGTCAGGCAATAAAAATTCAATTGAAAGATGTGGCAAAATAAATTGTGGTATATTGATTTTTAAAAATTACAATGTCATCACGAATATATATTAAAGTCAATCTTTCATGACTAATTTGTAAAGCATAATGCTTTAAAATTTGAACATTTTTATTTTTGTATTTATTAGTTGGGAAAAGTCAGGCACGATTTCATTAAAATTCATGCAGGCAGAAATGTAAATTATCAGTAAAGGTCTGGCTTTTGAAATGGGGTTTCTTGAGTTTAAATGCATTTCTGCTTAAAACGTCGCACTGAATCAGCTTTTGTTTGCTCTATTAAAACAATTCCAAGCATAACCCATGGAGGTCAGTAATATAATGTTCGTATACTTTATAGTTATGGCTACCAGCCAAGAATTTTTGAAAAAAATCAATGGACCTATCTTGACTTTTCCACTTTTACAAATGCTTTTCATGCAGGCAGGCAGTGACATGCCACCCGAATTGACGATGCAAGTTAAAAATCGTTATTTCTAAACACCGACTTGATTTTAAATGTATATAGGTCTATATAGTCTAATGAATTTTTAAATATTGACGCTCATCATATTTCCAAATTTGGAAACCAATTTTATGGTTTCATCAATTCAAAATAAGCAAAAATAATTTAGCCAAGCAATACTGGAGCCAATAAGCACCCCATGAACGGCACGATCAAAATAAAACTGACGTCAGGTGGCGGGCTCAGGACCAAAATTTATTGAAACCGAATGTATATATAGTTAAATACCAAATTTTAAAATTATCCCATTGTAGTACAGGGCGAAGCTTTAAAAAGTAGTACATGAAGAAGAACGTGAAACAGAATCCAATCAATATCAAAACAAGAACTACATCAGTAATAAAATACACGTACTACTTTTTAATGGATCACCCTGTATATATATAAATATATCAATAAAATGTTGCTTTACAGGGAATTCAGCATAAGTAGCCTATACATGCTACTTATGCTGAATTCCCTGTAAAACAACATTTTATTGATTGGTGATTGTTTTAAAACCAATTTCATAAAAATATATGTTTTTTTCATAACTCAAATATAATTTTTCAACATACATTGTATAGAAATACCAATTTCATGATACATGATTGTATTGCAAAGAAATCGAACCCATAGTAGAACATTTAGCACATTATTATACTCTACGAAATTTATGTTTGGAAATGTGCCAACGTTTTTCGTGACTGGCATGAGAAATTTCAGTGCTGAAATAATAGGCTATATCTGAATCCCCATGCATGTTACAGGCTTATATTATAGTGCGATTTAAAAGTCATGAATTTGGCTCTGAGAAACACAAACAATCCCTAATCTTATCCAATGCATTATTGCCAATGTTATCGTTAAATCATTGCACACAGAAAAAGATTCATAGCATCCTATGTTAAATGACATTGAGATAGTTTTATAATTTAACTCAGAAAGTGAAGTCTGTTATCGACAAACGAGATTTTTGTATTAAAAAGCTAGGTTTTTTTTATCTGATATATATTTGAAGAGAAAGAAAAGAATATCGATATTTTATTGCATTTGTTTCAAATCCACGTACAACAAAACGAGCTATTATTTATAAATAAATACTGGAAATTTTGTATTTGCTGCTTTTTCTCGTTTTAGAAATCTTGGTTGCATTAGATTGCAATTATCGTATTGTTGAATTACTTCAATACATGTTCAATATATACATTTTTATTCATCTAAACAGTACTATACATGTACATATGTAGGCCTATACTGTTTAGCTGAAAAAATTTCACAATCGTTGCAAATCAGTAAAATGGTGTATGAAGCATTTCTCGTTTAATTCCCATAGGACCTAACATATTTTGCATTTTGTGATAAAAGCAGTGATAAGCTGAGAGAGAGAGAGAGTTTAAGGGCAAAGGGCTTTCCAGGTCAGTGTTTAGTGTGTGGGTAGGGGCAGGGGGGGGGGGGGAGTAAATGAAAAGAACTTAACACTCCCACAATAAGTTCAAAAGGGGCAAAATGGGTTGTCTTAAAAGTACTGGAAAAGGGATTTGGTAAGGGGAAGTCCAAAAATAGCCAAGCACGTCAACGAAATTTAATAAATCCATTTATATAGACTATATTTGCGAAATTTCGTGAAGCTAGATAAATAGAATGTACACATTTTAACTTTTACCGTGGTTCATATGACCTCAAACAAAATAAGTGCTAGATAAAAAATATAACATAAATAAAATTGGCACCCAAAAAGCGTGTTTTATTTTAGTGGTGCTATATAGCTTTATTTTTAAGCGAGTTTTATTCTTGCAGAAAATTCCTATTTTTTTGAAATTCAATAATTATTTTGAATTATCTGTCTACATGAGCCACCGTATAAATATAAATTCTCAAGCATTAGAGTTTGTGAAATTCCATATAAAGTAATAAAATGCTTTAAAATCTACATTTTGATGGGGGCTCATGTAGACATCTCATTCCAAATCTTAATATAATTTCAAAAATAATAATTTTCTACACTAACATAACATTTGCACTTCAAACTTAACTTAAACTGACACTTGTAGGATAAAATACGCTTTCTGGTTACAAATATTAGTTTAAAGTATGCAAACTCTATAAATGTTAAATTTGATACAGCTAGTATAATTAAATTACACACATATAACGTTAAAATATGCGTTTTGATTAATGCAATCGTTTAATGTATTCATGATTTTCCTAAAAATTAAGCATTTTACGTTTTTATTTTCTCAATGTAATATTTTTGCTAACAGTTTGCTATAGGTTCATAAGAACCAATGTATACAATTACCAGCATGACATAATTGATATTTGATGCAATAATTTCTCAGAATTTAAGCACTCCTGATTTATCTTTGGGGGTTTAACTCTACCAGGAAGATTCTTCTAATAACTTTGATCTTATTCTAATTTAAGGCTAATTGCTAGAAATTTGGGCAAAGCCTCTGGCAGACTTGGATTTCCTGACCAACTTTCAATGGTACTTAAAGTCTGGCAATTTCCTAAGAAATGCAAAGCACGAATTTTCATTGAATATATGAAGACAATTGGCTTCAGTACTATAGCTATACTACTAATTACAATTCAAAAACAATGTTTTCAGTATGCATGGACGCCATATTGAAAGCAAAAAAGACGTCAGCAATATTTGGGTACCGCCCACCAGTTGCTTATTGGTAGTCTATTACAAACAGCTATCTGGTTGATATAGTTATCAGTGGATGTGCTGCCTGCACGTGGCCCTTGTAGGCATCCGTATATTTTACTATAGTCATAGTGCAATTTTACACAGGCCTTCGTAGATTTTTAACCTTGTTATATACCGTAAATCTTCTAAAAAACGCTCATCCCGAGTTTTGGCCTAGACTCCATATTTCGCCCAGGAAAATTGCAAGCAATGTGAAAAGATAGTCCACTTCAAAAATTCTCCCATCCTCCATATTTTGCCCATTCTCAATGATCTCCTACTTCTAAATATCGCCATACTATGGCGCTTTCCCTTAGAACTTAGTTTAAGCATAGCATATGGTAAATGTTTCTTATACAATACCATATAATATTATGTTCTTAAATAAAATAGAGTAAAAATAATGTGATATTCTTTAAATTTTAAATGAACGCCCTGCTGAATTATTTGAAATTATAAATAAACGCCCATCCCTATAGTTTATGCCCACCTCTGAAAGCTAAACAAGAAAAGATCGCCCGGGTCATTTCTAGAATATTTAAGGTACCTGCTTATCGGCAAATGTATATATTAAGACGGAAGGAAATGTATACTATTGCGGCTTTGGAGAAAATAGGCACCGTTTTCGGTATATATGTAGAAATATAAAGTTGGTTTTACGTGCGAGTAATGTCCACCTGAGGAATATTATCCGTTTTTTCCCCATTTTCTAGCTTATATTTTATTTAAACTTAAATTTTTTTACATTGTATGATAATTTGGCTTGGGCTTTTTTATCACAACATCGGGTAAAATGTAATATTACGGAAGAGTTATCGGTATCTTGAGTCCCATAGGCATTACCTTGAAATGCGCATGAATATTAACAGTGTCCATCAGTAAAATCGATGAGGCATGCGTATGCCATTTTCCATATGCTGAATGAGCGACAAAAAGTCAAGTTTGGTCTTTGATGTTTTTAAAATGTAGAATTCTGCCCCTGAAAATCTGGAATTGGGCAATCAGTCATGGCACACATGTGATGCAAGGTTGCCTCAGAGTTAGTAGAAAGGTGTGGTATGGTCATATAGAGCGGCTTAACACGCACACAGATTTAAGATATTGCAGAAATTGTCTGTGATTGCTCCATGGTATCGTGCACTTGGTATAGCGCTTTTGGCAATCTAAGTGGACATTTTGTAATGAATTCATGGTTTTTCTTCAGGTATCTTTTATTAATGGTAACCTATCATCACATACCAATTGCATTTCTCATATTATCGTTTAGGGCTATATATACTCTTCATGTAGTGAGACTTTCCCTTTAAATATCTAAATAATAATTATGCAGAAGTGCATTTACCTCCAGCGTTGAATTTTTTTCACAATTCCTGGCAGTTTTGTTGCTCCTGTTTCTGGGGTTAAACTCAAGCGAGAACGAGAAGAACTGAAAAGTAAAATAAATCTGTTGTTAACATACGATATAATTGGTATAGTTGAAATATTAAGTGATTTAAATGGCCAATAAATGTATAAGCCCTTAAAACTTACAGAAGGGTGTTATAATATTCAATTATATAGCTTCCAACAAGTACTATATACATGGAACTTGCTATCACATAAATGACTAATCAATTTAGATACATGTATAATACAGTAATAAAAAGAACATATCCGGTTAATGCAATATAATGTTATACGTAAAGAGTATATATTATTTTGCATGTTATTGTGAAATAAAATTAAATTCTCCGTTTCAATCGAGTTCATTTAGGTATAAGATTTATAGGTTTAGATTATCATGTACTGTCATAATTATATGTTGTTGTTAAATTGTAACAATACAGTTTGAAAATTAAGGGAAAATACCAGAAGAATGTAGGCCTATATACCAATCTGTTAATTTACATTCACTGTATAGTTATTGTAAAATAGCCTATACTATAAAAATGTACAATATTATTGTATACCCTAACAAGAATATAATATAATAATATGATATATATAGCTGAAATCGCAATGAACGGATGTAGGTTAAAGTCAGTGCACTTGTTTACAACATGGTTACACAATCTGTTTTAAAATATAGCTATTTTTTTTTTTTTTGCAAAAGCATTTTCAGGTTATTTTAAGGGAGATGATTTCACTAACGTGCATGTGAAACACACATATACGGGAAGTAGGCTTACTTGTCAGTTAAAACCCCATTTAAATTTCCCATTGAATCACATACTAACATTTCGATGGCTTAATTCAGAAGTAGCGAAAAGCCAAAAGTTGCTTTTGAGATAATAGCGTTTTTATAGAAAAAAGGTATAATTTGGAAATATATACTGTTAAAAGGCTGAAATTTGGTGAACAGATGAAACAAAAGATACATATTTTATAGGGATTGTGGTAATTTTTGTTAAATAATGAAATTAGCAAATTAATTAATTAATTTGAGAAATAAAAGCCTTAAAAATGCACATTCGCTAGTTTGACTTTGATTAAGTTTGCAGGAAAGCGAAATAAATAAAGTGTAAAGTAGCGAATGTGCACATCCTTTACTTAACCTATTGAATAATGGAAATGAAAAAAAGCGAACATTGGCAACTTGTATTGTTATAAAAATCCATGTCACGAGCAATTTTTAAAAGGCAAACTAACGAATGGTACTATTCGCTACTTGTAACTTTTAGGAATGATACCTTGTTGGATATTCGCTACTCTTCACTTCTGTAACTTTAACAATTAATTAATTATTGGTTAAAGTAATTTCTGTAACTTTAGGTTAATTAGGGACACTTCCAGGATCATAATGGTTCACTTATTTCATTTTTGACAAATTGGCTCATTGGCCACTTCTGAATTAAGCCATTGCATTGGTTTAAGAAAATATATTAGGATATTTTTATTATCAGGATTATCCATCATTATCTTGTAAACAAGCCTGTTGTAGAACTGGATCAATCCTGTTAGTGTTCCTCATTACTGTAGAGTGTGTCGGCGTTGCCCATAATTGGCGTTTACCAGAATGGCGTTACCCAGAAACTGGATAAAAGTGGATTTGGCGTTTACCAGAATTGGCGTTGCACAGAAAATAAATAGGCGTTAGTCAGAAAATCACCTATAAAATGTTAAATGTGAATAACATTGGCATTCCTCAGAACGATCAAGTTTCTTGGCTTGATATGATAAAAATAGAAAGAATCAGATGATCATTTTATAGCCATTTGCATAAAAGTACTATTTCGTTTATTTTTCTCCATTGAATAAAAATGATAGCAAAATTAAGAGTGCATTAGAATAAATCTGGACATAAAAGCTCTATTGAATAACCATACTGACATACAAGATTTTATGAAATCATGATCGAATCAAAATTAAAATTAAATATTGTCTACATCAACTTTAATTTCTGGCAATCACAATGAAATTTGAAAAGCTGACTGCATGTGTAATGGCTCAGCAAACACAACTTTACTATCACTGCATATCAGAACTCTTAAGAGTGAATTCGTTTTCTGAATACTACTCATCATGCCAATTTAAGTTGAGCGTTCTGGATAGTGACAATATTTATCAGTCTTTGTTTGAAAACAATTTATTTCTGTTTAACGCCAATTTTTATTCTGTGCAACGCCAATTCTGGTTAACGCCAAATCCACTTTTATCCAGTTTCTGGGGAACGCCATTCTGGGCAATGCTAATTCTGGGCAACGCCTATGAATCAAAGTATTGTGTAATCATGATTACACCAATGCTATTCACTTATGATCGTGGCAAAGCTCCACCTAACCTGGTAACCACCTACCTAATCGGGGGAGGGGGGATGAAAATTTTTCCCCAAACACTCACTGGAGGGCTGTGCCCTTAACAGAAGCAAATGTTGGATTGTTCAATTCTGACAATTATTTCCTTCATGCTTATAATGGAACACATTGAACACGTGATGATAAGACAAAAGTTACAAGACATTATATGACAAGATGGTGTTTTTTATCATTCCCCTCTGGCCGCTAGGTGTTTTCATAGTGCTTGTCCAACAACCGATTTTGTATAGGCCTATTCTTTTTTATTATCAAATGGCGCATAAGCATAAAAGTAACTAGAATTTACTAATGGGAAGTGGGGGGGGGGGATGTCAGACAGGGGTTTTGGGGGACGGCATTACCCCAGCAGGGATCCTGGAGACTGAGACTCCAATATAATTTGGGAGTTTAACCCCCAAAACCATCCCCTGGGTACGTCTATGCATATACTAGTTGACGAATCGTTTTGGAAAATGTCAGAATAAATTACATTATGTTTGAATATCATTTTCACGTAATAAAACTCCATAAATACTCCTCGCTCTTGGGAGATTATCACTGAACATTATTCATTAGACATTTTGCTTATTGTAACTTACAACATTGTAAGTTTGTAACTATAGAGAGCTCATCATACAGCTAGTCAAGTAAACAAACAAACAAAAATCGTTGTAATCAGGCTCACGCGATTTTTATTATAACCCTTATCAGTTTTCATAAGAGGGTTGAACGACTATTGGCACTATGACATTGAAAATAAAATGATTTCCAACTTGGCAAAGTCTAGGTTAGCATTCGGTGTACCTGGGTGTAGTATTTACAGTGTGCATAGCAGTATAGGAAGTCAAGACTGTATAAGTTAGGATCGAGTGCCATTATTAATGTAAATATTTAAAAATTGCCAGTGAGTTTAAAACTTATCCCAGCATGCATCCCATTAAGTGCATCTTTTTTTATAAACTGAAAGTCTCACCTTGTTTACATGTTATTTTTAAAAGAAGACTTGGTGGAAAATGCTTTTTACAGGAAGTATCATTATTTTTAGAAAACTTAATACCCTGTACACACTAGAGCCAGCCACGAATTTAGATTCATGCTATCAATCAAGATTCATGTATTTAATGTGTTCGATATAGATTTACCTGAATCTCGATTCATGTCGATTCCAGTGGTG
>JAQIXP010000888.1:0-21604 GCA_034700285.1 Proteroiulus fuscus
AATATGTACCGTTAGTTAACATGGAGATTCCCATAGGAGCATGCATTTTTTAAAAGTGTGGACAGCCCCCTTAAACATAAAAGCCAGGTTGAAAAGGTCTTTAAATTATATATTGAAAGGCCAAGTTTATAGTTATTACTTTAATTGCTATAATGCAAAAATTGTGTTTTGTTAGGCAATAAAATAATAAAAGTTTTATACCCCCACAGCTGTATTATTATCCTAATATTTTAGCACTATTTCTTTCATTTTAATTTGTATTATAAGAAAATGCTGTTGACTAAAGCGGTTATAAAGATTTCAATGAGCATGGAAATTTAAATTTTTTAAATGAAATCTTTTCCTTAAAATTTGTATAATTTCGTAGTAAACTTGTAAACACGTTTAGAGTAAATGGAGAATTCGCCTGCTTTTAAGCCAATGAAATTTGATTCAAAATAATTTATCCAATTTTTAATGAAAATGAGTGCCATTCTAAAGTCAAATCTGTAAAATTTATAAAAGTAGACTTCATAAGTCAATATTTGTTTTACATTTTTCAATATAAGAACAAGCAAGAGTAGGCCTATATAAGATCACATAAGAAACATCAATCATCATCACTTGCCATGTTTTTTATAGTTTTCTCCCAGCCAATTCTGTAATTTTAAAATTGGCAATATACTATGTTATTATTTATTATACATGTTCAATATAAGAGCAAACCAGAAACAAGCAATAATTACTATATTCTGCATTAATATTTTTCCCAGGGAAGGGGAGGGATGCTGGGGGATGATTCCCCCCAGCCCGAGGCTTTCATTACGGTTTTTTAGGCAGAGAAGGGGGCCATGAGCTCCCAAAGCTAGATCACTAGTTAGAAGATAAACCTGGAAAGTGACTTAATATTATTGAACTACTTGTAATTAATCAAAATAAATTTTTCGTTTTGTATTTTCTTATTTTGAGCTTTCAAAATAAGAGTGATTTGTATCTGTGTATACTCACTTAGATATCTTAAAATCCTACATCTGAAACAGACATATGAGCAAGAAGAGGGGGAAAATGCTGAAATGACACTCTTCAGTAATAAAATTATGTGAATGGGGTTCAAATATAATAAATCATAGATTGATCATGTTAAAATTCTGGTACAATGTGAAGTGCACGATGGGTTTCTATATGCCATGTCAGCTTTATTGTCTTTAAAGAAATTTTTTTAAAGATAAATTTGCATTTTGCATATTTCTTGTTGTGTTTTTATTTATTTGATACAAGTTTCGATTTTAATAATTCATAATTCTTGATCCGCTTTCTCTAGAAAAATTGATGCATTCAGAAGGTCGGGATCTCAGAAGATCATTGTTCTCTCTGAAGCAAATATTTCAAGTGTGTATTCCCCTTTTAATATCTCTTTTAAGAAATTTGAATGAATTGACTGCATGTGGTAATGCCCATGCATGTGTGTCTTACCTGCTTCTATTTTGAAGGAAGGTCACTCGTATATATCTTATCAAATTAAATATACAATTGTATTACGTGTGTTGGGTTTGAACAGACACTTACCCAATGTGAATGAAAGGGGTTGTCAGTTTTAAAATCAAATATGACTACGAAATATTAAGTTATCAAATTTTTTTTGCTTTTGTTTGTTTAGTTTTGACAGTTTGGGTGCCACCTAGAGTGAAGCATCCAGTGTTTAGAATTACATGTTTTGAATTTATGAATACCTTTTTCTTTACCGTAAATTTTGCAATGTCTGTAAAGTTTGCAAGTGGGCATTAAGAGCCTCCGGGAGTTTACTTAAATGTAATACATACGCCCATTTTTTGTCGATTTACATTACGCCATGCAGACTTGACAGGTGGGCACATGTAGCGTAAACTTGTCCGAGGATCACTTTCTGAACTTTTTTGATTTAAAAAATATGTACTGGTCAAGCGATATCATTATTGTACGAATACATCCTAAACGAATATAAAACTCCCTTGCAAACTTGTTTAACTTGTGGAAATTAATGTTTGGATGTGGGGGACTTCGAGCATTGCTCTTTGGAGAAATATTATGAGTGACAATGCATCTATTTTTGACGTTATTGCACTGGTCTAGACGCTAATTTTATGGTTATATTTTCATCGTTGTTTTCTAATGTTAATTTCAGACTTAAGTGCCTGACACTTGCAGTGCAAAAATAACTGCTTTTGTAAGTGGTTGAATGCCATGCTTTAACTCAATATTGCTTTTTTTTCATTTTTGTGTTTGCTAATGAACTACGGCTGCCAAGGCTGTAACGTGTAACTCGTTTAATGTTATTTTCGACCGCACCCTATAGGCTTTTTGACAGTGTCTTTTTTAAGCATTTTCGCATTAATTTAATACCTTCGACATTGAATGTTTATAACCGGCCATAATGTATTTGACTCTAATCAAGCATGTGGCCTTCTGGCATGGGTGTGGATCAGCTTTTTGGTGTCACTAATCTTCGCCTGAGTGAATTAATACTAAACTTTCTATTATCTGCTTTAAGTTAAGGCCCTTGTCATTAATTCATTTATTTTGTCATATGGCATACTGTATGGATTTAGACGCCCTGATGCATTTTTTTGCAATAGTATGGCGGAGCAGTTTTAGAGAAGTCATGGCATGATGTCAATTCATGATATATTGAATTGCATTAGTAAAACAATTGTTTAAAATATAGGAACTAAGCTAATTCCATCCAACCCAGCTCAGTATATTATATACCATTTTTTACGGAATGATCCCACAATCTAAATAGTTATCTCACATTATTTGAAACTGATGCTTAGATCTTCTATGCCTAGATATATATTACATGCCTCGATCTTAAATGCTTAGATGATGAACTTTGTCTAATATGGTAAAACTCAGTCAAGCATTGTGCATTTGCTCTCCAGCAAATGCTATATGTTTGCCAGTTATTATTAATTTGTAAATAGCCTACATACAGTATTATATAAGTCTTACAATTTTTAGTGTCCCAGCTCACCTTTGACCTAGAGATACTATATACCAATTTTGGTTCTAAATAGCATTTCAAGATACCAAACAGCAGTTTACTGTAGCTATTCCATTATGATCTTGATACAGTGTTCGGGATTTAAGCACTAAGCATCTTTTTTACTTGAAAGTAGTAAAGCTAAACATGCATATCTGAGAGCATCAGGAAATAAAATTATTTACAGTACCTAATAGAAATGCCCATATAAGGATGATTGGGGAGTTTAGTAAACTCATTTAGAGTCTTATCTTAGATGATTTTAATAAAATTATCAATTGCTTTTTTTGTAGGATGATAAAGATTTGGTGCATGAATTTGTTCAAAATGATGGGTTGGCTTGCCTTATCAAAGTTGGTTCAGAAGCTGACCAAAACTACCAAAACTATATACTACGTGGTATGCTACATTTTCAATTTTCAGTAAAACAGTTCATAAGCAACCTCAGTCTAAATATAAATTACATCATTTATTGTCAGTAGCAGGTTGTCGTAATTTGTCTTACCGATATATATTTTATTTCATAGCATTGGGGCAGGTGATGTTATACGTCGATGGGATGAATGGTGTGATTGATCACAATGAAACCATTCAATGGCTGTATTCCTTGATATCCTCAAAAGTAAGTTTAATGAACATATGTCCAAACTAAATTGTGAAAGGGTTTTTATTTCTTAGCTTGCAAACATTGCTGATTATTTGATAATATTACAGGTATCCTGGAATTTACGAAATAGTTCATATTTTAAAATATAATTCACATTGAAATATTGTTAAGTTATTATAATGATAAACATGGAAAAATAAATTCCTAAGTACAATATTATGTTGTATTTTAGTATCGATTGGTGGTAAAGACTGCATTGAAGCTTTTACTTGTGTTTGTCGAGTATACGGAATCAAATTGCTTACTACTTATAAACGCTGTGAATTCGATTGATTCGACAAGAGGTTAGTTTCAAAAGTAACTTGTTTGTAGCCAATTGTAGGTACATGGTGCATCATGAACATTTACACTAAATTCAAGCTCTCACTTCCCTACTATTTTTTTTAGGATATTTTGCAATAATTAAAATTATTATTCATTATTATGATTGATTATTGATAATGTCAATTTATAGGCGTGAAACCATGGACGAATATCATGTATTTGTTGAATGAAAAGGATTCTGTGGATATGGAACTGTTAATATTTGCCATGACACTCATTAACAAAGTAAGCTACTAGTGATCAGCTTAATTAAAGATTGATTAAAATAGTATACCAATAATTTTTTTTACAAATATATGCTAGATGCTCAATGGAATACCTGATCAAGACACATATTATGATGTTGCCGATTGCCTCGAAGAGCAAGGAATGGAGAGGATTATTCAGAGGTATATGTCGAAGCAAGGCACCGACCTTGACTTATTGCAGCAGTTTCAAATCTACGAGGTAAGAATGTTTTGTGAAAATTAAAAATGGTAGTTTTGTTTGTATAAGTCACACTTTTTTAAAATTGCTAGCAAGTACACCTCCCATCGACTGAAATTTTAGTAGTTGCTGGGCCCCCTCCCCCCTTTTTTCCTTGCTGTCCTTCCCCCTCCCTTAATTAGTTTGAAATTAGCAAGATGGCTTCCAGGGTATCAGGAAATTCGTGTTTGCATCTAATTTTTGTGATTTTTTTTTCTCAGGCTGTTCTCAAGCAGGAAGATGGAGATGAAGATGGACCAATGATTCCTCTTGATCCAAACTTTAGGTACTGTTTTGAGCATTTATTCTATTAGTTTTTGAACAATTCACTCAGTATTTATCTGCTGACATTCGTCTATTTCCTTTTGTGCTCTTAAGTAGGCAAGTTCCGAGAAGCCGAAAATCACTAGATGATAACGATCGAAGAAAGAGTAGACGACATTCTGTGGGCAATGTAATCATCACTCCTCCGACTAGACAGATGGTCAGTAAACTTCCAATTACTCCAGAAGAACCCTTAAAGAGATGGCGCAGGTAAAATATCTGAATATTGAGGAACATGTAGTTGAACATGAATATCTGGTCAACTGAGAATTACTTTTGCATGTGTTATAAATCAATTTGCAGAGATGACAATAAAACTGGGGATTTGTTGAAAAGGAATGACATTAAAACGAATGGCACTCGGGTGGAAATCAATGGGACACATTTGGAAAGGAATGGTTCTCACGTTGACAGAAATGGTACTCATTTGGATAGAAATGGCTTACATTTGGAAAGAAATGGCACACATTTGGAACGCAATGGCACTCACGTTGAAATGAATGGGACTCACATGGAGTTGAATGGTAATACTTATGCTGGACTATATCAAAGGAAACAGCAAATATTTAATTAAAAAAAAAATATAAAGAAAAAAATTATTGAAGTGAATTTTTATTTTTCAAACTAGATTTAAATGGTGTTACACCTGGGTTAGCAAGAAGACGCCGAGAACGCGATGCACGCCATAGATCTTTTATCAAAGAGCAAGAAGGAACTCCTACAACAGAACAATGTGAGGATGTTCGACCCTTAAAGCCCCTTTCCATTGGTGAGGATTTATACGTGTGCATGTTTCTTAAAAATAATATTAATAAAGGTGTAAGAGGTCTTTTCTAAAAAATGGGAAATATTTTCACAGAGAAACCATTAACTGAAAGGCAGAGAGTGCAACTTGAGGATGAGAACCGAAAGAACAGGGAGATTTCCAAAATCCCTTGTCGCTTTGTAGACGATAAGACCAAAGTTGAAAATAATAAAATTGAAAACCAAAGATTTACTCCAACATCCCGGTCAAGAAACAACAAGGATGTTATGGAGCTTCCAGTGCCAGTAACACGCCAGCAAGACAACGGTCTTCCAACTAACAAAAAATCATGGATGCTATCCATGATGTATTCGAAAAGTCAAGATGAAGAAAACAGACGCTTATTGGATGGCAAGCAGGTAATCACCGAATCTCCAGTCAAAGAAAACGATAAGTTAGCTGGCAGTATTTCACCGATCCCAAGGATTTCCCAGGCGGAGGTTTTCGATTTGCGGAGAGAAGGAACGGTGAAGGATATTCAGAAAAAGCTTCGAACCCAGGAGTCCCTCACGAGCCCAACTGACAGTAATCATATTGGGGATTTCAGCGGACTCGTGAACAAAGCCAAAGAAGGGTTAAATAAAAGCACGAGTAGAACTGAGCTTAAATCACCTGGGGTTTGCCCCTCCGGAACCCCAGAGTCGAAGAAAGCGGAAAACGACTTCCAGTGGGAGCAATTGATGAAAACTCTCGATCGTCCGTTGCGAATCAAAGATATGGACTTCACTGACCTCGGTAAAGAGGATGATATCGACATATTTCAAATTGGTATCGCGAACGGTCAACCGCCACCTCCGCCTAGTCTCGTACCCATGTTCGGAATGTCCGGTCCTCGTGGGCCTCCGCCACCTCCTCTCAATGGGGCTCCTCCACCTCCCCCTCCGCCCCAAGGAGGTCTACGAGGACCACCACCACCTCCTCCTCCATTTGGTGGACCCCCGCCACCTCCATTTGGGAACAGGGGCCCTACCATGCCACCAGCCTCTTCCAGTGGCATTCCATCTCCTTTTGGTCAACGATTCGGCCAAGCAGCTACTAATGGTATAATGACGAACAACTTAAATCATCAGCAACAACAAGCACAAAAGATAATTAAGAAGAACAAGAAAACTGTTAAATTGTTTTGGAAAGAAGTGAGGGAGGACCCCATCGTTGTGATGAAAGTGAAATCTCTTATTTGGGATGAGTTGAAGCCTGTTAATATTGACACCCAAAAATTGGAACATCTTTTTGAAAATAGAGCAAAGGACCTAATGAGCAAGGTAAATTATTACTATTATTATTTATATTTATCATATTTATTGTGTTTCATCGAGATAAAAAGCATTGATGTGGGATTTAATATTTGCTTGCAGCTAGTAATTTGAGAATTCTTTTACAAATAATTTAGAGAATTGTCATAATTGCTTGAAGGTTAATCATTTGTTTTCTTATCTCAATGCAGCAGATTGTCGCTCCAGTAAGTAATAGAGTTTAAGAGCATTTAAAACTCAAAAATCAATTTTTGTCAAACAATAGTTAACAGCGTAAATAGCAGCTGTGTAGTCCAGGGGGAGCAATTACCCCATATGTGAAATATGTACCATAGCTATGGGCATCTATAAATATATTAGAATTTAATTAACAAACTATTTCGTCATACGAGATATAGGCTACACATTGCCTATCGGTAGTAGATATCTTTGCATGTTTGAAATTATTCCACTACCCACAGGAAGATAATGTAACTTGGTTTCTCCAATAAATATTGACAGAAAAGGCCCACTTTGGGGGAAGGTCAAGGGAAAGACCTTGTGTTTGGTGAATTTATTCAGGTGTTATCCATTATTAGATATTAAACAAGCTCCATGTTTAATTTAGATTATTTTGCTAAAGTTCAAATCCTGCCCTTATTTTATAATATGTTAATTTTATTAAATGGTCCAGTTTAATCATACATGTGCCTTAAATTTACTTTATTTATTTATTATTTTTTTTTATGGAAAAGTATTAGTAAATGCCTATTTATGCTGTTAGCAATTTTTTGTCAAAAAATTATTCATAGCGATTCATTCCCCTTGATAGTCTCCCTTGAAATCCAAATTGATAGTTTTCCAAGCAGATTTAATTGGGCATAGGTCTCATACAGGGTAAATGTACAAATTACCGGTATTGTTAGTATTGCTACCATACAATTTAACGTGCATGACAACTCAGTAACTCCTACTTAATGATAGGCTCTGCCTTTTATTAAGCAACTGGTTGCATTTCATTTGGGCAAATTATTTAATTTTTAAAAAGTAAAACATTTTAATACATTAATACACCTTAATAATCAAGTGGATGCTTTTGTCTGCATAAATGTAATGCAATGAACTTTAAATTTTTGGAACAAAATGAGGATAATAATGCGCAAATGCATGATTGTTAGTACACCTTTTAAATGAGAATAGTGTTTATTACACCTAAAAGATATTAATTTAATTTTAGTTATGTTTATGAAAGAAGAAAATTGTTAGTTAAATAGCGCATCATTTTAATAGCATTAGTGAGCATATGCATTAACTTTTTTTTCTTCAAAATGTTGCCAACATGCTATATGACATAATAATGGGTGAGGCACACTCTCACTGTCATCTGCACTGTTGATTTTTTAAAAAAAATTCATTGGCTAATAATTATAATTAGCTCTGCCTGTTATTGACTAATTATCTAGAAAAAGAGAAAAAAAGTAATAGCTCAGGATACTTCTTAATAAATATGCTTGAGTTATTTTGAATTAATTCAAATGCTTGGTTGTTATCAGAACTTTATCAATAATATTAAGTATTGACCAGTACAATTTGTGTGCATGATTATATAGATATTTGCTAATTTTCATTCTTTTTCTTTATCGTCGTTGAACAATTGGCATGATGCAAATAAATAGCAAGAGGTAAGATATCATGCTGCAGTATTCATATTTTTTTTCTTTCACTGCTGGATTTGTATTTTCAAATACTTGGAAAATAATTAATAAAAAAAATACATATATATTCTGTAAAATTTCTCGCTGCATACGCATTTATGCAAAATTTTGAAATGTAAAATGTGATTCCAAATAATTTTAAAATTACTTATTCAGCTTGACCATCAATTTTTGTTATAATTTAAGCAACCATCCTGCTTTCACTTAGCTTACTTTGTACTTTTTTTGGGTTGAGAGCCTTATTCCCGTTTATGTGGTTGTCTTACTTTTTTCGTTTTCTTTTGCTTGAATTAATGAAATTGTTGCAAACATGCTGTTCTCCATGTAAGAATTCATTCCGAACTTTTTGTTTTTGTTTTTGCTAAATTTTTTTTTAATTTGGTATTCCTCATATCTCTTTTATGCTGCTATCCAGTTTTAAAGTTGTCTGCCTCATTTTTAAAAGAGCCTTTTATTTATTTATATTTTTTTGTGAGAAACTCCCGGTGCTAACTTTTCTTTCCTCATCAATCCTAAATGACATTACTTGTATTTTAATATTTCTATGACATTCATAAAGCTCGATAGAAAACAAACCCCAAAAAACTTTTTCACTCATTTATGACTTATTGATTTGAGTAAGTGAGCCAATTGTTTAAGCTCGTAACCATTTCTCAGTTTTTAAATATTTTTGAATGCGTTTGAGTGCATGCTGCATTATTCGATATAAATGCATGTGGTGATTTGCTGAGCATGCTTCTACTTAAATACCTAATATTGCAACCAGTAATATTCGATAAATTTTGTTCAAATTTTAACCATTGATTACCTTATTAAATAGAAACAACAAGAGATGAACAGAAATAAGGAAATAATTGTATTAGACCCCAAACGATCCAATGCGATTAATATTGGAATGACCAAACTGCCTCCTCCTCGGACTATCAAAACTGCTATCTTGAAGATGGATAGCACCATAATGAATAGGGAAGGCATTGAGGTAAGTTTGAACTTAAACAAGCACATGTATTTATAACAGAAAATTTTGAACTGGAGCAAACTTTCTTGACATTTCTTTTACAGAAAATTTTAACGATCATGATGCCAACCGAAGAAGAACGGGCAAAAATAATGGAGGCGCAAATGGGTAATCCAGATGTTCCGCTTGGTTCTGCAGAGCAATTTCTACTGACGTTAGCCTCCATAAGTGAACTTCCTGCAAGATTAAAACTCTGGGCTTTTAAACTAGATTATGATATAATGGAAAGGGTAAAGAAATTTGTTTTCAGCTCGGTTAATCACATATTATTAGACTGACATATTAAAAGCATTTGTTATGTAGGAAGTTGCTGAACCATTGATGGATCTCAAACAAGGATTAGATGAACTTAAGCAAAATAAAACCTTTCGAAGCATCCTAGCCACACTTCTTTCAATTGGAAATTTCTTGAATGGCATTGAGGTTGGTTCAATGCCATGTATTCTGCCAAGAATTTCTGTAATATGTCATTCAAATTTATTTCAAAATGCTAACATTTTCAATTATGTACAGGCCAAAGGATTCCAAATTGACTATTTAGCCAAAGTACCTGAAGTAAAAGATACTGTTCACAAGCATTCTCTTTTACATCACTTGTGCCATATGGTAATGGAGAAATTTCCTGACACAAGCGATCTCTATTGTGAAATTGGAGCCATCAGTAGGGCTTCAAAGGTAAAATTCTTCCCCTTTTTGTATTTAAAACTATTTTACAAGCAAGTTTAATGTGTAAATACTGTTTTTAGGTCGATTTTGATGATCTTGCAATCAATCTTCTTAAAATGGAGACTGAATGCAAGGCTTCGTGGGATCACCTGAAAGCTATAGCGAAACATGACGGTTCAACTAACATGAAAGCAAAGTAAGTTTTTCTTTAGCTTATTGTTAGAAATCCAAGCAATTTTTTAATGTCCTGCATTTATTTTTTTTTAGAATGTCAGAATTTCTTGCTGAATGTGCAGAAAGAATTATTGTCTTAGGAATTATCCATAGAAGAGTTATTAATAGGCGAGCAAAAAAAAATTAACTTTTTGCTTAATTTTGGATAAATTGCCTAGAAATTAACGTGTTTAATTTTTATTTAATTTCAGGTTTTTCAAATTTCTAATATACTTAGGAGTACCTCCTAATAACGCTAGAGAATTAAAAATCAACCAGTTCCTAAAAACTGTTAGCGAATTTGCTCTTGAATACCGAACAACGAGGGAAAGAGTGATTCAGCAGCTAGAAAAGAAAGCCACACACCGCGAAAGAAATAAAACGAGAGGAAAAATGATAACTGACGTAAGAGTTAAATCGGACTATTATCAGTGGTTTAGTATGTCTTTAAACAAGACCAATTGTAAATCAATAAAAATTTAGGTTGGCAAATTCAAGTCCAAGGATGCCCAAGCCGACGATGAGTTACGGCAGCTGCTAAACAGCAGCGGAGTTTCGGATACCGAGGATTACAAGTGGGGAACAGTTCCCGGTTTTAGGGGACGTTTAAGAAAGCCAGATAGTATGTATCCCTGGATATTGGATTTCAAAGGCGCAAATGGTTGGTATGTGGTAGTCTGATGATTTTATTTATATCCATGTAATTTCAATAGTGAAAGGTGGGTCATTCGGCCGCAATACTCCTTTGTTGAGGGATGAGAGCCTAACGGAAAGCATGACCGATGGGGATGATGAAATTTTAGAAAGTTTAGTGAAAACTGCCACTGCGCCGAGTCTGAGGTCGACTCCGAGAGAAAGGAAACGTGCTAGTAGACAAGCAGATAGAAAGTCATGTGAGTAATTTATCTTACTTTGAATTTGGTAGAAAGTGGTGAGATTGAGAGTTAGTTGGTCCTATTTAATAGAATTTAAAAAATGGAAAAAGGAATTTCAGAAAATATTTTATTTTTGCTGTGGTAAATGAGCAGGTTTCAGTTTAATTCAATTACATGCCTTCTTGGTGTACACATTCTCAACTTTTAATTATTTCTTCAGTAATAGACTTTTTCTTATTTCTTTTTTGAGCTTCTTGCCATTCTTCAAATCCATTCTCTTATGTTTTCTCTATATGCCTTCAGAACTGTCTCATTTTGGGAAGGGAACATCTAAGGATGTCTTTTTACACAAGGTACCAGCTGCCTTGTCATTATAGCCAGTTGTCTTGATTAAATATCCCTGCATGCTTTCTGCCTGATAATGCTGCTGTTTGTCCTCACTTTCTTCTTACAATAATTACTACACTGAAAATAAATTAATTTAAAGGGGAATAATCTCCTCTTGAAATTTTTTTTTACCAGTACTAGTGCTATTGCTAAAATTATTTAAAAAAAACATTTTTTGAAAATTAAGCATTATGTATGTTAACATTTGAAATTACTTTTTTGTGTGTATTTCTCATTTACATGTTACGCCAGCAACTAATTATAGGCACTATCCATAATATAAATCCACATTTTAGCAGTTTACATTGACAACAACTTCCTTTGCACGAATGAGTTAATAGTTAGTTGTAAAATTGAAATTTATAAAATGTGTACAGGTTAACATTAATTAATAGTACATGTATTTATATGTCATTTAACAATTTTTATGGACGTTTACCTTTTATTTATTAATAAACCACACTAATTGTTATGGTAAGCTTTTAATCCATACTTATTTTAGGATGGATCGAAACTGAAAATAGTCATCCTGCTCGTTGAATTATGTATTCATATATTAAAGCATGTTACAATGTATGCATTTAGTGTAATCCAGATATATTTGTATATAGTTTACAGACTTACTTCAGATTGAAGTTTAACTATCGGTAGATTTGAAATCTATTTGGAACTTAATTTCATTGCAGTACGGCGCACTCTAAAGAATGGTCTTTCTGATGAGGAAAAGAAGTTCCTGGCAGCATTTTCAACGTAGTCCTAAACAAAATACAATTCATCCAAATCTACAATGCATCATATACACAATTTCTAAAGCATATACTAATTCCCGGGGATCATTATCGTTAATTCACCCTGGTTTTTTGTGATATCTGTGCCTTTATTTCCTACATAAAAGTTAATTCTCCTAGTCACTATAGGTGCATACTCTGAAAATCAAACCTAATCATAGTTTTAATGCATGAGAACACATTTAGTGACAAAATATTTTCCCTGGAATTTAGAAGTAGGGTAATCTGATGATGAACTGTTTATATTTTTTGTGTGTCGTTTTAGAATAACATTTCAGTCCAATCTGAAATATTTTATAAAATAGCGCAAATTCCTGGACAACAATATTATTCCATCATTATTATGTCTGCAAAATTCAAACAGTTTTACTGCATTTCGAGCTTTATGTTCCCAAATGTTATGATTACAAAGAGCGATAAATCAAATATTGTCTGCTTTCATGCGTTACTCTATCAAGCCTAAATTTGTCCCTTAATTAAACCCCTCCTCGGATTTCTTTGCAAACTAGGCCATCATATTAGCAGCTTGCTAATTGATATGTATCAAGTGAATACATCACTTATGGGTTTCAATAGTATGGATACATTCTAAACAATATATCCTTGGTAAGTTTTGCCAAGTGCTTGATTAAAATGTTCTAGGGAAGTCTTTCACTAAATCGCCTTTCTTTGAAATGCCTTAAGTTTAGTTAGATAGCAACTTGGAAAGTATATGAATAACAAATTTTATATGGATGAAAAGAAATAAGAGTGTTGATACGTCATAATGAGGTTTGGATGATATAAACTTATTTTTTATTAACATGTTTTAGTCATTTTACAGTGACAAAATGGGGATCGTCTACATTTTATGCAAGTTGTTGCTGTTGGATGATTGGGTTGTTGTTTGTTTATTGTCTATCTGTATAATGCTAAAGAAGTTTTGTTTTATCCTGGATTTTGTATTTGTAAGTAGTGCATACAACACATGGTGAGAATAAAACCAGGACTGGAATTCTGATTTGTGGTATCTAGATGATAAGTAAACCTTAAAGCAATTAAGGATGCACTCTCTTCATGAAATTTTTGTTTGAAAATGCACTATGCTCGTGCATTGAGTCCTATTTTTGGAACAAAATATTTTGTGAGGAAACTGGCTTTCATACTAGGGCTCCCAACAAGAATCAAATGACCACAATTTGGAACTTTTGAATCAACAACTGGGTCAAATTCAAATTAAACAAATATAATGCAGCATATTTTTTAAAACATTTATATTAATGGCACATTCTTATCAAATTTTACTCCTGCCACACATATATAGGTACAATAAGACCTATATCGTTGTAGCTCCTGGCCGGTCAGCATTAATAATGTGACAGCTTGTGCTGGCTTATTCAAACTTGTAGAACTTTACCAGGATTCATAATATTTAAAGGATCCAGAGCTCTTTTGATTTGTTTCATCATTTCAAAGGCACCGCTTCCAACTTCTTCTTCTAGAAGATGCATTTTTCCTAGCCCTATGCCATGTTCCCCAGTGCAGGTTCCTCCAACAGACCAAGCTCGTCTGAAATTCATGAAATTTAAACACTTATTAACTTTCATTAGAAGTTTTTTTTTATAAATTTGGTTTAATTATATTATCATTGTATACATACTTTGCCAATCTGTCTACAATAGCCTTTATTTTGAACAATTCTTCTTTGTTGTTTGGATCAAAAATCATAAATGCATGGAAATTACCATCGCCAACGTGACCGAGAACTGGACCTGAGAATGAATTTTGAACTTTAGTATATTTAGTTTAAAACAATAGCAAGCGAATCAGTGTTACGTTCGTCCATTTGCGTCATAAGTGTTTAATTTTCTATTGCTGACTTGCAATTTGATGTGGTGACAACCCCGGAATTGTATTAACACATTGTATAACTTGCGACTACACAGAAACCTTGAAATGATCGACTCGGTATACCGAGAGTAGATAAAAAGTGGGTGTTGTCCCCCCCCCCTTTCCTTTGAGCATGCCAAAATTACATGCTTAAATTCTTTCAAATTTAAATTAATTTATTTAATTATAATAATTTGCTCATGTGTTTTTTAAGTCTTACCAATAATTCCTTCATTTTGAATGTCTTTTTGAGTTTCTATAATGACTTCTGGTAAACTTGATATAGGAACACATACATCACTTGACACAAACTATGAAAAGAATATAGTTTCATCAAAAAAATTTTTCTTAGAAAAAGCATTAATATTGTTGTAGAAATATATGTATGTACCTTGCTTCCTGGGCGAAGTGCTAGAACGGCATATAAAAGATTGTGCCTGGCATGCCACAAACGATTTCGTTCTTCTACATCTTTTGTCCACACAAATTGCTCACCGCCATTCGATGAAGCAATTTCGCCTGCACAGAAAAAAATATATCTGCTAATTATTTTTTTTTCTAAAGTAGCCTAGTATGTATTTCTCTTACCGACAGTAGTTGCCTGTTCTTCCACACTTGCAGAAGTTCCATGGAATTCAAGAAATAATGTTGGTGACTCTTTGTAACTTAGTTTGCTATATTTGTTGCATGCCTTCATTGCCAAAGTATCCAGTAATTCTGAAAAGAAATATATTCGTATTTTAGAAATCTTACTGGAATAATAGAAATGAGACATATTTTTGCATACCAACTCTTGCTACAGGTATATTGGATTGTAATGTCTGAATCGCTGTTGTTACAGCATCCTTCACGGATGGGAAATTGCACACGGCTGAAGTTATCTAAAGCAGATAAGTCATAAATATATGTATTTCAAATATATTTTTATTCCACACAATGCAATTAATTCATATTACCATTTCAGGTATGGCATATAGCCTCAGAGAAATTTTAGTGAATATTCCGAGTGTACCTTCAGATCCTACAAACAAATTGGTTAAATTGTATCCAGCCGAAGTTTTCCTAAGAAAAGTTAGTTTTTTATATAAATAATTCTAAGAGAATAGTGATTCTATGTAATAAGTAGTTACTTAGGTCGTCGGCCATTTCCCGCGGTATTAATAATGGTTCCATCGGCTAGTACAACTTCCAGATTTAATACATTTTCCCTCATTGTTCCATATCTAACAGCATTTGTTCCAGAAGCACTTGTTGAAGCCATTCCTCCAATTGATGCATCTGCACCTGGATCTGAACCACCAAAGGTCAAATTTAGTTAGGATTCAGGTCACCTGTGGATTACCAGAAATATAAGTTGTTTGTTTACTAACCTACAGGAAAGAATAAGCCCGTGTCCCTCAAGTAATTGTTAAGCGCTTTTCTGGATATTCCTGGATCTACAACAACGTCAAAATCTTCAGCATGCACGGCTTGAACGCTATTCATTTCGGCTAAGTCTATACTAACACCACCCTGCAGAGAAATTGTAAGTTTTTATTTTGTTTTACTTATCATGCATTTTGTTTAATGAGTTACTTCAGTAAAAATATCATCGACAAATATTTATTTGATGAAACCCGCCGGGAAAATTGACTACGTAAAATATTATTGTTAGAAATGTCAGTATCATCCCAGAAACTGGGGAAAAAAACTGAAGTTCTGATGTAAAACTGCAGTTTATTTCAAATATTTTATGCAGTAATCCACAGGGGTTTTTTTCAGTATTTTTTGGAAATTGTCATAGAGCTCAGTCCATGCCATTGCTGAGACTCATTTTAAAGGTTGAAAATTCAGAATTATTCGGTGGGAGGTTTTGTATAAAATAATGTGCAACATATATGCATTTCGGTGCACCTTTAAAAGGTTTTCATATGGACATTTTATTTTATTTCTACGAAGGTCATTGGGTGTATTCTTAGTTTTGCATAAAATATATTTTGTAGTGTACTACGTGAAACCAGTTATAAAAATACAAGCTATAAATTAATTATCATTCAAGTTAATTTAGGGATACAGTTATTATTGTCCCAACTAGTTTACGTGAGAAGAAAGTAATTTTCACCTGTACTGGTACCACACCTCCTTCAAAGCCAGATCCGGCCCCAAATGGAATCATAGGAATTCTCTTTTCGTGACATATTTTGGCAATGTGGGACACATGTTCCACATTCTGTGGTTTTACAACCACATTGGCTAGATGTGGTCTAGAAAATTACAAATTTCATGTACATTTATTATGACTATAATTTTGCATTGATTAATTGGAATTATCATACTTACAAATGAGCACTTTCATCTTTGGCATGTTGTTCCAATACGGCCTCTGCTGTTGAAACATTTTTATCACCTACAATAGCAGCCAATTCGCCTACAACTTCTTTTGGAAATGTTTGCTACAGGAAAAGAATGATGAGTAAGGCTTCAGTAAGCTACACTGCAAATGTTATTAGGATTGAATTGCTCAAAACTCTGTAACATTAGCTACAGAGTTATTATTACCTTGTGGGTGAATCTGAATCCATTTTGGCGTGATATTTTCACCAAAACCAGCTCACCTAAGTTGAATATAAATGGCCTTGTTTGCAGAGATAACATAGCTAAAGTAAAGTGCGCAAATAATGGTGGAGAAATGTACTTGAAATCTATTTATAGATAAACTTTCTACGTCACTTGTAGGCTAACTGTATGGCTTCTTCTTCAATGAATATTGGCCTTGACCATTGAAAGCAATGCATTTAAGGTTCAAACAAAAGTTTATATTAACTATGTATAACCCTCAGGATTAACATTTTTAATGAATCAATGTGCAAGAAATTATTTAGTTGTAGCATTGGTATGATAAAACTGGCAAAGTTGCTAGTAAAGTGTTTAAATTATAATTGAAAAGTAATTGCACTTGTTGCACTTCCTGTCCACGCATAGGTGTTTCCTCATTCCTCATCAGAACAGGGCCATTAACATTATGCCATTTATTAAAGTTTAGGTTTCATTACAATTTGTGCAGATTTTCATTAGAATATGTGCATTTTGTTCTACAGTTTCTCAGCATATTGTTACTCTAGATTTTCTAAGAGCTTTGAGCATTTTTTCTTTAGTTTTTCTACATAAGTAGAAATGCAGAAAAGCTGCCAAAACTTAACTTTATCACTGAAAAACAAAAACAAAAATTTCAATTTTCTGCAGACTTTAATTTGGTATATTTTTCCCTTCTCTTGCTTAAATGAGTAGTTCAAAATAATATTTATAGCTTAAAAACTAAGTGTATATGTGGTAGGATTTATGTTCCTCAATTCCATGATCAAATGAATCATGTTTAAATAACACTGAATTCATAGTTGCAATTAAGTTCATATATCATTTTTGAAGAACTACAGTAATTAGTGAAAAATTCAAGTTAAAGTACCGGTATTACACTTAATTCATGGATTCCGAACATTTAGGTAAACATGCAATGAGTATCTAAAATCCCTCCATGTAAGACGTAACAAAATTTGACAAATTCTCTCTCAAATTTGATTTTACCAAACTTAAATTGACTCGATATATATGAGCTCGTAATTAATACAATATTCTGATTAGATAATTAACACTAACACACTGAAATTTATATTAGGACTTGTAGATTTGTATTTCTGCATATAAGCTGCCATTGTTTTTAAGGAATATGCTGTTTCCAAAATTTAGCTTCTGTTTAAGTCAAACCTAGTTTTCTTGCTTAAAGGTGACCTAAATGTCTTATTTCTGAGGTTAAAAACACATGTTTATTTAGTAAAAAAAATTTACATATAATTGCTTTACAACAGAGTCACATAGCCTTGACAATCAGACCACTTGTCACCTTCGCAAGAAATAAAAGAAAAAGCACGTAAATTCAACTTATTTCTTGGTGTTTTACGCTTAAATCAGCACTTTTAATCCAATAAACACTAATCTAAGAAGTCAAAATTAATGCGGGCAATATATATTTTAGTCATCCATTGTATGGAAATATGTTTTTAAATTTAAAAAATTGCAATTCTTATATATACAGTTATTCAATAAATGAAATCAAAATTAATTGCAAAATGATTGAATATAAAGTGTTTCTTTACTCTGTTCGGAAATTTTTGCAAGTAAAGCATTTGCAAAAGTCCTCAATTATGATAATTAAATAGATTTTAGTGCAATTAACTTACAATTGTAGGTGAGATAGTTAACACGTACTTGTTGGATTTTTCAACACATTTTTAAAGTGACTCAAATCAGTTTGGAGTTGCTTTAGTAGAAAATACCAAATAAATAAGTATCAAGAAGTTTTGGCTTCTAGAATTTTTGTTAATCGCCATTAGTAGCCATTGTGGTGACATATGTCATAAGGAGGTTACTCCTTGTCTAGCATATTTGAATGTCATTATATACATTGGCCTCCCTATGACGTCAGTTAATGTGCTTTAGCTATATGGGTACAGGCAATGGCTTGCCTCAATAAAAGGTTAATATTTCCAGCAATTCTTTTCATTATAGCTAATAAATTATTGACTGCAATTATAATAAAAAGAAAATTTAACTCAATTTCTCCATTAATTAATTTTTAAATGCGTTACTTTTTGTTTATAGTAAGATTGGTTTAGTCAAAATCTGAAATACTTATTGTGCTTAATTAATACGTTTATAATGTAGTTATAATTTGCGTTGATGGTTCTAATAATTGAATTTTTTTTAAAAATAGCAAGTTAATAATTTAATAATAAAATCTATGAATTCTCATAATTCCAATAACAATTTTGATATTTTTAAATAATATAAATAAATAGAAGATTGCTTATATTGAGTTATCATTTTTCAGTGATCAATGTAATTTAAGAAAAATTAGAGGTTTGGTTCTGGATAAGGGGAAAGGCCAGACCACTAACCACAAGGTGTTGGATCCCCTCTCCCAGTAAAAAGTTATACCATTGGCATTTTTATACGTATATTATAAATGAAATAATTTTGCATGAAGGTTGCAAAAATGTTGTACAAGTGTATTTGTTAATCTACATATCTTCATTTAAAAGACTTGAAAAGAAAATCATATTGGAACTTTAGTATTAGGCACCATCAAATTGCATCAATTCATAAATTTATGACCATATTTGCAGAAAACATCACTGTTTTTCAAATATGAACTTTATAAATATATTAACCGAGAATTGATGCATTGTTAAAAATAAAACACTAAATTGTTATCAATTTTATATTGATTGACAATAATTATTGTTCTTAATTTTGAAAATAATATCAGCCACAGGATCCATGCATTAATGCTCATGCAGTGATATAAGAGTCATTATAGTTTCCCACAAAATGTGTTTCAACATAGGTGCCACTGCACTTTTTAGGGCCCACTTTAGAGTGAAAAGGGTCAAATTTGATACCCAAGAAAACCCAGTAATAAATAAAATAAATGAAAACCCACTAAAAATCAGTAAGTCAATGAATCAGATTAAGTTTAGTATATACTTAAGCAGAAATTCTTTGTACTAGCACTTTCCATAATTGCTGGAACCTTGAAGATTTACTACAGTTTAATTTTCTACAAGACCATGTCTTATTTTGCTCATCTCATCAAAATTGTTCAATTTATTTGTGTTTAACAAACAGTCATTGATATATATTGGATTGCTATTGAATTTTTCTTTCCTAGATGCTTGCTACGATTGTGCTTAAAGTGTTCATAGTGATGTAGTGTAGAGTTTCTTATAAAAATATTAGTCTAAATTTAATATGCTAAAAAGGTGGAATTTTGCATTGCCGAACCTGTATGTATAACATTTCAATTTAGTTTCTTCTACTATGAATCAATTCTTTAACATCTGTTCAAATTTAAACATGAATTTATAATGGAATGTATTGTCTGAAGCTTATAATTTAGTTCATATCCCAGAATATTGTATTTTTAAAATAATTATTTTTATTTCTAAAAATAAGTTTTGTGAATAATTTTATTATTCTGTTAATCGTATTTGTTGATGTTAACCTTTCATGCTTGTACACAAACGGTTATAATTCAAAGCTCAAAGTAAATACACAGATGTATCAAAAATGTACACCTGAAAATGTGCTCAGGTGCAGTGGCTTGGCATATATAGGTTTCAAACAATGTATGGTTGAGCAGATGTTAAAAGTATATAGGCTGTATTAAAGTTATAGACCATAATGCAATTCGATCAGTTTAGAAATATTTTATTTCAAACAACAAAAGCAGAAGTTTAAACGTGAGTTGGAACAGTTTGTGTTGGGTTTCCAATATCATAGTTTGCATGCAATCATGATTCTGAATTCAAATTCAGTATTTCTGAGTTTTCCATAAATAATTTTAATTAACCAAAAATTTAGCTTACTGAATTGCATTATATAAGGTAAACGAATGGGTTGAGCTTTGAAAAGTTACAATTGACTACCAATTTTATTCTGGAATATCTACAAGTGTTTACTTCAGCGTAGTTGAATTGTGTAAGTTACAAAAGTTATTTTATTTATTTTAATTTACTTTTGTAAGTTTTTTTTTATTGTTTTTATGTTTATAAAACAAGCAGCATTTAAAGAAATGATTTTACTTCCAATTTTTTTTTTATACTTATGCATTTAAAAATGGTAAAAATGATGTCATTTTTGATAAAAGTAAATTATACATAATTGTGAAAATCTAAATTGTAGTTATATTTCTGTTACATGTAGCAGAAGGGTCGGAAGTCACCTTTCTTAATTTATTTTTTTCAGGACTGAGGAAAGCATCCGAAATTTCAGCATTAAACAAAAGTTAACTTCCACACTTTTCGCAGATCTGTAGATGTAGAAATAATCTGCAAATGGATTGGATCAACGTTTGTTTAATTAATGCTGAAATTTTGGATGTCTTTCTCTGTCTTGAAAAAAAATTTGGAAAGTGACATCCGACTTTCTGCTCTATGGGACAGATTTATTTATTCGGAAAATTCCAGATGCCAATACATTTTTAGTGACTGTAAGGTATAAAGATAGTACTCGAATGTTTTTTAATAATTAAGGGGGCTGTTTACACTTTTATCAGCATGGGCTTATGGGGATTTCAATGTTAAATTCGTTTACTTAAAACTGATATAACTCAAGAACGGGTAAAAGTTCAACGATGGGGTTTGATGTTTTTCAAAGATTATTAAATTTACTAAAAACTGTAGTATGATTATGACGTCACATGCATTCTGAATGTAGTTATCGA
>JAQIXP010000889.1:0-21598 GCA_034700285.1 Proteroiulus fuscus
TATTCTCCTAAATGTGGGACAACCCCCCTACCAAATGGCATCATTATATGCTGATCGTAGGGTACTGAGTTGAAGTTTGAAGTTTTGAAGGTTTAAGCCCACCAATCATTAAATAAAATGCCCTTAATGCATGGATTAGGTTGAAAATGCATAGCCCAAGTAGGCGCCATTTTACTGATAGTATGTAGCGCCCTCTACTGGATAAAAGCATTAGATCTCATGGAACACGTAGACATGCATGAATATAGAGGGCGCCACCAACTGTCAGTGTCTGCTGAAATCTGTGGAAAAATGGCGCCTAACATGTATTTAAAAAACGTGATTTCTTCAATATGGAAACTTTTCTGCAATTATTATTGTCTCAGCCATTCATATCTAGTAAGTTGGCACACTGTGTTTATTACTTGCTATACAAAGTGGGACTTTCCCTTTAACTGATTTAATTGACCAGCTTTATGGAAGTCAATTGTGTTTCATTTAGATAATTTTTAAAAAAAAAATACAAAGCTTTGGATGCCATCAGGCTGATCAGATAGAAATGGAAAATAAATTAGTAAAAGTGCAGGATTGAAGGCATGATTTCTTGACTTAGCTGCAAGCCTTCTACTTGAATCATGCAAATTTAGCCGTTTGCCTGACTGACCAGTGCAATTCTATACATCTGCGTATAGCGCTTCAGCTGACCGTCTTCAAAAACCATTGATGTTCCAAAACCGCTAATTGCCAAGTCCAGCGACCATATTAATCTCACTTTATTATTATCCTATGGTAAACCACAGCTTATATATAATATATCTTTCCTATCAAGTCCCACCACTGAATATGGCATAATGTGTACCAGTGTGGAACTATTTGCAAAACCAAAAACCTCAGTGACGTCACACCAACCAACAAATTGATAAAAATACATTATTTGAGCATTTATAGATCCTACAAAACTAATAGAAAACATTAGAAACAAGATGGTTTCGCGGAGTAAAAAAGTTATCCCCTGCTGGTGTCATTGAGTTCTTTAACCCATCCTTTCCCATAATGCCACAGTCATGGGAGGTACCGCTGATACCAGAGCCAGTGGTAACCCCCTCAACCCTTGCTTTCGCCCCCTTTGAAAACAACAAAAAATTCGGCTCCTGAAGCGCTGGTGCTGATGCGGTCCATCAGTGAAATACAGAAAAAGTGGAATGAAGCAGGGATGGGTGGAGGAGGAGGAGGAGGAGGGTGGGGTCAAGGAACCGGCCAAGGTGGATCATTATCACTGTCACAAATATATAATGTATGGAACTGAAAAAATAGAGACTGCTAATTTTATATTTCTGCTATAGAAACATTCCTTTAAACTGGATCTCAAGTTTTGGGAATTGTTTTGAAACATTTGGTTAAGATCTTAAAGGGAAAGTCCCACTTTGCAGCAAATGATATTTAAGTTGGTCACACTTACTAGATATGAATTGCAGCAGTTTCGGTATTGAAGAAATCACGACGTTTGCTAAATTATTACATGTTATGCCCAATTTTTTCATAGATTTCTGCAGATACTGAAAGTTGGTGGCGCCCTCCCACCGTTGTGTCTATGAGTTCCATGAGAGTTGATGCCTTTAGCCAGTAGAGGGCGCTACATACTGTCAGTGAAATGGTGCCTATTGGGAGTTTCTATTTTCATCCAAACCCATGTATTCAGGACATTTTATGTAATGATTGGTGGGATCAAAATCGAAATTTAATTTCCTTGAATTTTATAATATTTCATGCTCTTCCTCCTCCAATAACCCACTTCTTTCAAAGTGGGACTTTCCCTTTTAATTTGTTGATTGATTTCCCCAATGTTTGTATAAGAAAATTTTGATTAAGCAAATAGGCCTACTTTGGCTTAATTGTTGGTTTTGTAGGGAATATTATGAAAGTAAATATGCATTAATAAAGATAAGGTAGAATCGAGTTTAATATTTAGGCCTACCCCCAATTTTTGAAAAGGTAATTTTTTTGAGAAATCTAAGTTAATAATTACCATTGTAATGTAAAATTTTGCTTCATTTGTCGAGGATTTCTTTTCTTATACAAATTTTCTCCATTTACAGTCGTTTTTAGGTCTGTATTAGGTGCGAATATTTGGGTGAGTTTTATGCTCCCTCCTGTTCATGAAATTAAATTTTTGTTTGGAAAAGTTTGGAAATTTCTGTAGTTTTCTCCAATTTTTATGACATTTTATCAAGTGAGGATGTTTGACGAAAGAAAGCGGGACTTTCTCCGTATCGTCAAACTCATTGGCCTGTTTCCACAATAATTGATAACTACAGTTAATTGCTCATTAAATTCCAATTGAACACCTATGGCAAGAGCTAATTAGATTTTTATACCCAGTTAATTAGCACCTGATTTGATGTGGTCTGCATTTGGGGGGAATGAATTGCACTTGATAATAAAAAACAATTAACTGTTCTATGTTGAAGCTGATCAGAGGAAAGTGTTTGAGCTGCAGTTTTTTTTAACTGCCAGTTTGTAAACTGATAACATGATAAGTTTTACACCTGATAAAGATTTTTCTTGTTTGAAATGTCATTCTGGTCTAACTTTGTATTCAACTCCATTGATATAGGGGAAAACCATCTTGATTTTTATAGTTAGTTGTTAGATCATTCTGGTAAAATTCTTGATTGTATTTGCTATTTGATTTATAAATTATTTATCACAAAAAAAATTATTTTAAAAATAAACTTTCACTGTAAAATTGTTTCAAAAATTGGTCAGATGAAGCCTACATTTTGTCAAAAGTTTAGAAACAATTTTCCCAGTTTTGTATTGATATAGTTATTGAAGTAAATGTGTTAGAAAACGTCGAGTTTCTTTACAAATTTGCTTGGAAAAGTATTTAGAGAACAAAATATTAGCAAATTATAGGCCTACAGTCAAGTTTTTAAACTTTTTAGAAGTTTAGATTTTATAACAATACTGTTATGTAGCATAACCTGAATTTCTAATTAGGTTTTCATAAATATATAATGTAGAAAATTAGATTTTGCAAATAATTATTTAGGGAAGAAACAGTTATCCAATAATATTTGTTAGAAAATGTAATTTTTGTTTGAAAAAAAAATTGCATGGAAATTTAAAGGGAATGTCCCACCTTGTAGTGAGTGACATATTGCAAAGTTTTCATGTTGAATAATTCACAACGTTTGCTATATACACGTTAGGTACCATTTTTCCATAGATTTCAGCAGACACTGACAGTTGGTGGCGCCCTCTAGGACATGCACGTATACTTGTTCTGTGAGAGCTGTCTTTTAACCAGTAGAGTGCTACATAGGTAAGATTGCCCAAGAATTTTCCCTCCAAAAATCAGTTCTGGCGAGTTGCCAATTGATTCTTAATTTAATAGAAAGAAATAGATAATTTGGCGCCAATATGTAAATTTGGTTGGCCATGTGACCTGGCACATATTTGCACAGGTCACGTGTCGTCGCCATTTTGTTTTGGACCTGGGATTGGGTTTTTAGTACAGAGCTGGGAATGAGGTTAGATGGTGACCTGTGTTTGGATTTTTGGGTTCTATAGTGCAAGTGAATTACTGGAATTGGGCTGTTGCCTTTAGAAATTAAGGCTCAGTTTTTGAATGTAAGTTTATATTCTCTCTTATTATTTCATTTGATGTTCCTGATCAGGCTTTCAAGCCAATATTTAGGGAAAAATTTGAATTTTCTGAAAAGCGTTCTAAAATATGATAATAGGCTATCAATTTCATAACGAATGTAACCAAACTAACATCTTTAGTAAAGTTTTTTAAATTTTTTTAGTTTTCTACAAGGTTAATAAGTCGTATTTTGAGAGAGCTATCAGGATTAAGTCTTGTGTTTTGGCAAGGTAAGAATTGCATGTGTCAATCCATTGTTAGCCAACTAGTCAAAAAAGATTTTTGCCCTGGTATTATTTGAAGGTTTGTCATAATAAGGCGTGGATTATCAGGGTTCCCCCCTTAAAGACGAGTGTGTTATAATTATATACGAACTATTATTCTTATTTTTTTTCTGGTGTTTTTATGGGCTAACTAAGGGGGTCGCTGGCGGTCAGTTACATCCGCAATGCAAGTACCCAATGTTGTTGAAAAGTGAAATAAAAACTGCATGATTACTAACATCAGGTTAAGATTAATTATGGATTTGGATAATTGCACCGAACACCCCCTGATGTTGCCCCCCCCCCTTTATTATCCTAAGAGCACCTCACCCTTTAGCCAGCAGATCTCATTGTTGACCTTTCATTTTTTATGCTCGCACGTGGGAAATTTGATGCTAACCTAGAAGGATTAATACTAACCCATAGCTGTGGCGTGTAGAAACAGCTATACGGACCTTGCTTATTTGACCAATTGAAATTAAGTGCGTTGAGGGACAAAATATGGATCCTAGTTTGGTCAATTTTTGAGAGATTTTGGATTTATATTTAATAAAGTACACAGTCATAGGCCTACTTTTTCTTCTCCACACGAATTAATTTGTCAAATGTATCAGTTACATTTGTTTGCTGGAATAGTCCTGTAGCATGACCTGTAGCGCCTCCTGGGGGAATTCATTATTCTCTCAATTTGTTCTTAAACCTGACTCCAGGGGCCGCTCTTTGTTGTAACTACTCAGCCACATGCAGGTTTTACTGTTTGAAATCTTAGCCAATATACGTGTAACGTGGCATATTGTGCCACCTGGGGGGATTATTCGTCATCCCAATTTGTTCTTTACACTGTCACCAGGGGTACGACAGGGGAAAAAAAGTTTTATAAAAAGTTGCCTTTAAAAGCCAATAGTATAAGCCTCAAAATATTGAAAGGAATTTGTCTGACCATTGTTGGCTTAAAGGGAAAATCCCATTTTGAAAGAAGGTGGTTGTAGGAGGAAGAGCATGAAAAATTAGGAAATGCATGGAAATTGCAATTTGATTGCCTACCAATCATTAAATAAACTGTCCCGAATACGTGGATTTGGTGGAAAATGCAAAACCCAAATAGGCGCCATTTTACTGACAGTATGTAACGCCCTCTACTGGACAAAAGGCATCAGATCTCATGAACACGTAGCCATGCATGTCCTAGAGGGCACCACCAACTTTCAGTGTCTGCTAAAATCTGTTTAAAAAATGGCACCTAACATGTATTTGGCAAATGTCGTAATTTCTTCGATATGGAAACTGCTACATTTATTATTGTCATGTACAGCCATTCATATATTATAAGTGTGATGTGCAATTTAACTATTACTTGTTGCAAAGTGGGATTTTCCCTTTAATATGCGCCTATATAGGATCATTCTAAACTATCCATTAGGTCAATTAGGCTTTATTAACAGTTAATGAGTAAAATAAGCTTGCTGGAATCCTATTCAAAATCACATGTCAAACCTGGTTATGGCATATAGGTAAGCCCAGACTATAATTAGCCAGATTAACACTTATTAATTACACAGAATTGGAGAGGGGGGTTTTAAATTTTTTTTATCACCTACTGTTCTTATCCTCTCGTGGGTGTATCATATAATGACTGCAATTTAATCCGTCTAATTAGTTTTAAGCTGGCTTTTTCCTGTCTGCGGCCTTTCCATTACCAATAAAAGTGATTTATGCTTCCGATTCAAGCACCTTTCGTCATCATATTTGGCCTACTTCATGAAAAAAAATGGCAATAATTATTTAGCGAGGCTAGTTCGTCTCAGTTTTCATACAAACGAAGGTAGGAATGCTCTCGTAAATTAATGGAATTAATTTTGGGACGCCATTTTGAATATTGTTATGTTACGGAATCCCATTGATTACCGCCGTTCCATTTTACTTCATTATAAGCCTACAATCGATGCCTACGGAGGCCTAGTAGTGGTTTTGGTTATGGTTTTTTTTTTTTTTTCGTTTTATTTTTAATTTTGGTTCATTCATTTAATTTGTCCTGGACTGAGGTGAAAGTTTCACCTTGCTCCGGGCCAACTATCCACATTAGTTTTCAAAGTCACCTTTAGCTTACCTTTTTGAAAGAAAAAAAAGCTGATGGGGTATGGGGGGGGGACCCTGGAGGGAACAGTTTTGGGCAGGCCCGTTTTTTAGGGGAAGAATTTAGGGGGAAACAGGACGGAGGTGAATGGATGAGGCCCGAATATGGGTGGGTGGAAGAAGATACAAATGCCTCGTATTCTGGACTGGGTCTGTTTACTATCAAAAATTGGGGAAGAAAACTTGCGTAAATTACAACTACGTCACTAGTGTTTTAAAATTCAACAAACGAAGCGCGGCCATTTTGAAAGTTGCCTTATCACATTTCTGGAAAAGGTCCTCCGTATTTTGATTTTTTTGGATGTTCCAGAAGGTACTGCAGTGCAGGATGTATATCAATATGCTTATTTAGAACTTACTCAAACTTCTCGTAGGCCTATATAGTATTTTACTTATAGCTAAATAAGCAAAAAGCTATTTCCTGTGAATTGTAGACTGGGTCAATAAACTCTGGACCAATACAGATTTCCCTCTTCGATATCTAACCCACGTATTTGAACTCAACTCCTTCTTTACCTTCCACTTGACACTACAAAAACAGCTTGTTGCTTTTTGAAGTTATGCTCGAGAGTCATGGGAGGAGGCCTGGACACTTGACCTCCGCCTGTCATCCTTGACAAGGCCAAATGTCAATAATAACAACGAGTTATGTAGGTGACTGTTTCACACGAATCCTAATATTTCTGTTGCATGTTATATGAAAAATGTGGTAGGCCTACTTCTGATAATTTGCATGTAGGCTTAAGACTTTTATGAAAATCTTTAGAACGTTGAAACCAAAGGTCTGGTCCATTCGCCTGTTTTTTTTTTGCGTTGGAACCAGTTGAGCACGTGGCCCGCGCGTGCAAAATTGAGCATGTATCTATGGGATATGCTCGTGCAAGCCTCGTGCTCAATTGGTTCCAAAGCAGAAAAGCAGGCCAATGGAATGGACCTCATAATTAGGTGAATTTAGAATTTTTGTGTTCCGAAATGGGGCTCAGTGCACGTGCATATTCTAGTGTTGTTCAACAAATGAGTGAACTGTAAAATATGACCAATTGATGTTATTGTTCTTATGCACCATTCATAATGTAGATCATGATCTAGACTAGAGCATTGTGATGGTGATAATTGTATGCCTGTGATTTAATTAAGCAAATCAAAGTGAAGAATTTAAAGCTTGATTTAATGTTACGGTCATCATGACTGGCTGATGCATTTTGGGTATATGGCATGCTGGGTAATGCAAATGGCGGGCAAAAGAAGTGGAAGATCTAATTCCAATGTACATAAATTCATGGAATGTTATCATCTATATAATGGTTGGCGTATAAGCACCCAATATGGCAAATGATAATTTTAAGCAGTGCGATTCAATGGGAATGATTATATGTTAACCATGATCTACTTTAAGCATGGTTTGTTTTTAACCGTGATAACATCTTGTGCATGGGGTATTCTATATTCCTGTATGGTATACGATCTTGGCTTCATGGTATGGACTTGACTAAAACTCTGGTTGTCTTTATGATTGGCCAAATTCACTCTTTTCTTTTGAACAGGGTAGAGTTGGTACTCAGATTCACTCATAGTTTTTATGAAGGGAGAATCTGCCTCCACCTGGTGGTGATTTTTTGTTCTACTCATTGTGTATTTTTGTTTTAAGTTAGGTCACTGGAGAACAAACACATTGTTTACGTCACGTTATAGATCTCTTACAGTTTTTTTTTTATTTTACTTTCCTATGATATTGATTGGTGTGATTTGGAGCTCGATTCATTCTCGCATTTTGGCGTTAACGACAGGGGTCATCCGCAATATACCCGAACCTTGATGAACGTCCCCCGTGTGTCAGGTGTGCTATTTGCCAGTTTAGCTGTTAATTATTAATTAATTTGGGTAAAGAGACTTACAAAAGGGGCATATTATTTATTATTCTTAAATTGTTTACCCCCATTGAGTACACTTGTGATTAAGGATTTAATTATGCTCTGTCATTTATTAATTGCCGCAATGCCTCATAAAATAAGAGGTTATCAGATTACCGCGCCCCCACTATCTTCATCAGCCAATAAAAGGGCATTAAGAAAGAACAAGTGAGATTAATAATGCACTCTTCATAAACTATTTGAAGCCACTTTTGGGCAGTTGTGTATTACGAGGGTCAATCAAAAATACTCGTCTAGTAAAAACAATTTAGGAAGATAATCCAAGTTGACTAAAATGCATTGAATAACATTGTGTCAAGCACACCGCTTCATTAGTAATGTCTTACCTTGCTCAACAGACCAGATAATTATAAAAGATTAGTTATTCCTGCATATAGTAATCTGGCTAATAATGTTGCATGTAAATGAGCATGATTAAGAATATCAAGGTTAAGGCAGAAATCGTGATTTTTTGTTACCCGAATGCTGAAAACTTACAGTAATTGTAATAGATTTCATCTTTGATTAACTTATGCATTGCGACTGTGGCATTATGGGTAATGCAAATGGCGTAGAAAGAAAATGGAAGATTGAATGCCAATGTACTGAAATTTATAGATGCTTTTGAAGTGACTTATGAAAAATCTGTTTTTCGTTTTGATTCTGTTCAATTCTCCAGTTTACTCATACTTTGAACAGGGTATTTGTTGGTTAGTTACACAGTGGATTTCCATGTCCATTGAATTCTGAGTAAGCTCTTTTTTGTTAAAGGGGAAGATAGTCTAAATAGGCCTAATACTTTTTACAAACTGACAATGTATAGGCCTATAGGCCTATAGTGAGAAACAAACATGGTTGGGAAAATTTGGAAACTTTTTTTCATGGAAAGTCAGGGAAGACCACTTTCAGTGAATTCAGCTGGTCTTTCAGGACGATCCAAAAAGTCATTATATAATTAATTGAGCTAATCTGGGCAAGAGCAAAGTAATTTTGTCTTAGCCACTGGTTTAGTTTTGATAATATCTAGTTAAGAATTCTTGGTTAGGATTCGTGATAGGAGTACAAATCCCAACCTGGCCAACGCGATTTGTAAATATCCGCGCCAGGTTTTAGCTGCTTCGAATAGGTCTTCATTTGTGAGAAACCTCGACGTAGAGGCTAGCTATTTTATCGTAGTCTTCCTTTCCCATTGGATTGCATTGTGGCTGGCATTGTGCCAAACCTTGTATGGTGAGTTTCTTTTCCCCTCAACCTCCCCCCCCCCATTCCCCTCGTACTCTCATTCTATCCTAGTGCACATCCCCCCCTCTATTTTCCCTCCATTCAACCACCCCTAAGTCTCTCCTCATTCCCTTTATCTCCCCTTTATGCCCCTCCCCACTTCAACCCTGTTTCCTCGAACGTCGTCATGTGTTCGTTGACGTTTCTTTTTTACCTATATATACTAGCATGGAAATCACGTGGTACTTTTGCAACTATGCCACCACTTTATACTGCTTATGTACTGTGCACTGACTGTGGCATTACCCCCTTTATCCCCCACCTCGCTTTGAGGGGACGGGGGTGGGGTGGGGGAATCAGCCACTCCCTCTTTGCCTAGTCTCTCCTTCATCTCCATGTCACTTCGTACGTTTGTGCTGCGCACCATACTGTTTACTGTTGGGAGGAATCAATGGGAATGGGAGGAATCTGATCATTAACAATGTTGTTATTTTGTACTTGGATGTGTTGGCATTCGTGAAACGGGTCCCCCGTGAAACTAGTCCAGAAAGTATCAGAATGATCCAAGAAACCGGTCACATATAATAATGATTTTCATTGGTGACAAAAATGCATTAGCTGAGATGGCGATAACCTGACTGCATCGTTTTTATTGAAATACTCCCCTTTTCAAAAGTCAAGCGCCATCTGTGATGAACAATTTCAACTTCAGCTTAGTAGCCTACATACTGAAAATGGCGGTTCCATGCCATTTGCAATAGACTTATGGCACCTATGAATACTAAATGACCCATACTAAAATTGGGCGTAACTTATTGGAATACTCCCCTTTCGAAAGTAAAGCGCCATCTGTGATGAACAATTTTAACTTCAGCTTTAGTCCATACTAAAAATGTTGATACATGATATTTTTCATAGACTTATGGCGCCATCTATAATGAATACTAAATGACCCATTCTAAAATGATCGAAAATTGGGGTGGAGGGGGGGGGGGGGGAAGAAAGAGACCGAGATTATAGCAAGAGGCGGCGCATGGTGGTAGAATTTCGGAAATATGTTTTGTCCATTTTTAATACTTGGTGGTGATGTTTCTGTTTTTGAATCCAGCTTACGTCAATGTGACGTCACGCCTGAATTCTCTTCATATTCATTTATTTTGAATTTGTTTATTTACAATAATTTTCAAAAACTTAATTTCGATTTCTTGGCTTTCAACAACTAAGCTATAACATTTTCATTTAACATGGGACTTAAATTCTTTAATCCTGCGATATTAAGCGAGCTTTTCGTTATGTACAAGGCATTCATTTTAAAATGCTGAGGAAATTTGTCATTTTTGATCAGGGTATATTTATGTCAGGAAAGTCCACTTATACACGAGTTTAATATACACATATTGCAAGATTTACGTTTTATTTCGACATTTTCCCCGGAAACTGGACTTATTTTTTGCGATAATGCATTATTCACGACTACACACATGCACATGTAGGTCCTCTCTCTTTATATTCCACTTTTATTTTTTATTTTTTTTCAAAATTTAAATTTTGATAGAATGCTATGGAAACTGTATAAATTAGGCATGAGTTATAAAAATGTAACTTTTTTTTATCGACTTTTTACGCCATGCATGGACATAAAATTCACTTGTTGCAGTTTTTTTTTTCGACACTGGTATTGTCAGTATATATATACAAACTCTTGCTTTATTTTTTTGGTTTCTTTTCACGAAATTTTATAAAATGAATTTTTCTTTCTCATGCATCATCTGCGACACGATTGTTCAATTTGAACTCTTTTGTGAGCGTTTTATTTTGTTGTATTTTGACGTTGACGCTGACGCTGACGTCTTATTTCGTTGACTATTATTATTATTACAGCTATGGCAGAGTGTTGATCTATGTGAATGGAACCAAAAAATAGGTCCAGGGGCTCTTCTCAATGCTCTTTTAGGATCACTAGATCATATCTTGTCTTCTTGCTAATAGGCGTGTTTTAGCGTTATTACCCTGTCATACGCTGAGTCATCCAGTTTACAAGTAGTATAGGATACGAGCAAAACGCTAAAACGCAAAGTTCTTCATTCGATGATTTTCCTGTACGAAGCATCCATAAGTTCTGTTACCTAGTTTGGTGCACCACCTACTTATAGGTAGATAACGGGTTGGTTTCCCTTTTGGTTACCCGGCATCGTTATCCAAAAACGATAAAACGGCTGGCGTCAACAGTAAAATGCTCCAGGTCCTAACTATGTATCCAAATGGTAACAGGGTAATAGCACTAAAATACGCCTAAACATTTCATGAATAGTCAAATTCATGGATGCAGGCATTATCACCGAGGTGATGGTTTGTAAACGCTGGACAGTGGCTTGCAAATTGTTCTTGAAAAAATCCGCAACTCTTCTGTGTTATTTACAAATCGATGGCTTAATTCAGAAGTGGCGAATGAGCCAAAAGTTGCTTTCGAGATAATAGCCTTTTTATGGGGAAAGGGGTATAACTCGGAAGTAAACAATGTTAAAAAGGCTGAAATTTGATGAATAGATGAAATAATATTATAGGGAATGTGCTAATTTTTTTGTTAAATACTTAAATTAGTAAATTAATTAAGTCATTTGAGAAATAAAAGGCTTAAAAGTGCACATTCGTTATTTTTGACTTTAATTAAGTTTGCAGGAAAGCGAAATAAATTGAGCGTGAAGTAGCGTATGTGCACATATCCTTTAGTTTGCCTTTTGAATAAATAGAATGCAATGTATTGTTATAAAAATCCATGTCACGAGCAATTTATAAAAGGTAAACTAACGAATGGTACCATTCGCTACTCGTAACTTTTAGGGATGATACCTTAATGTTGGATATTCGCCACTCTTCACTTCTGTAACTTTAACAATTATGGGTTAACTTAATTTCTGTAACTTTAGGTTAATTAATGACACTTATAGGATCACCATGGTTCAATTATCTTATTTTTTGAAAGACTGGCTCATTAGCTACTTGTTAATTAAGCCATCGAAATCAACCATAGTGGCGCTGCCTGTATCATTGCATTTGGGTATTGGTACAATCTGCCACTTTTTTTGAAAGCAATTTTTTTTTTTTTTCTGTATTTAGTAACGGCATTGGTCATTTTCTATTCAATTCTCGAAGTAAATATATATTAGCATAATGCAGAAGGTTTGGGGAATAATTTGACGAGTCGTTTAAATGCCACGATAGAAGAAGTAAACTTGAGAAAAATGCATTGGATAACATTAGTGTATAGGGCATTAATGTAATGTTATCCGATGCATTTTTATCAGATTTAATTCTACTACAAAGCTTTCTAATTGCGTCAGAACATTAAAATTTGATGAAGGATTCCAACTATAAATGATTTCCAAAAAGAGGGGAATCGGTCCCTGTGCTCCCTAGCTCTCCCTCCCCTATGGTCAGTGGTCAAGAGTTTATACCCAGTGATAACCATGCACCCGTTCATAATTTGCCTGCAATAATAAGGCGATATTGCTTACTTGTATTGAAATTCGTCTACGGCCACTGACATGTGCCTGGGATACAGTGGACACGAGTACATGTTGCGGTCATCCTCCGGAATGAGGTCAACGTCGTGGAAGACGAAACAATGATAATTGGCCTCCTTCATGGACATCACAAAAGCAGCATTCATTAAGATGCCCTTGTTGAACGTCCCATTGCCGCTCTAAAGATTTTTTTTAAAAAAATAAGAAATGGTCAATAACCCTCAAATGGGCAAACCATAAGGGCTTTGAAGCTCGCACTGTTTGCCTATGTTAAGGGGCAGCGATGCTTTGCGTTGTTCCCCTCCTCCCCCCCCCCCCTAAAGTTAGGCAAACCTTAACTACACGAGTGATCTCCCAGTATGCCCGTTACAAGGAGAAGAATTCACACACAGGATTCGTACAGGACCGGACTGGCTAGTGATTGACCCCAGGGGGGGCGAGGTCTAGTTTTGGCCTTGTTTTATCCAACCTGCTTTGGGAGAAGGAAGAGATTTTACAAAATAGGGGGACATTTTCCCCTTTATGTTGCCTTTCTTTCCTTCCTTAATATTGCAAAACCCCCAGGGTGTGAAGCCGTCTGGAAAACCTGGAAATGTCATGGAAATGTAGTCTGCGTCTGGTAAATCTAAATAAAATCTAACTAAAATGGAAAATCAGGCACTATTGGTGATTTTTTTTAAGCCCATTTTGAGTATTTTTGAGCAAAAAATTCGCCTGCGGCGCCATTTTCCGTAATTTTTTTTTTACCCTTCAGATTTTCGTCTGCAGGCCATGAAAAATAATTTTTGGTCGGGGGAAAAATGGATTTTTGGGTGCGGGCCCAGGGTAGTGGACAACTATTGCAGTTTTAATTGCATGGGTCAGTAAAAATGAGTTAAAAATCACTTTCGATTGGTCTGGAAATTTGCGAAAATTTGTCTGGAAAACCTGGAAATGTCATGTAAATTTTGTTACTGGATTTGGCCAGACACCCTGATAATTTAAACCGTATGGTAATTTTATCCTAAAATTTAAGAATATTTAAGAATTATTTCCCCATAATATACGAACAATATAGGATCTTTTTCAAAAATATAGAATTTTCTAGCAATTTTTTCCCCCAAAACACAGTAATGTTAAAGCATTCCCCCCCCCCCCCCCAAAAAAAAAGTGTATTAAAGAATTCCTCCCCCCTTGCTTTTGCGATTCTGTAGATTCTGCGATATAATTTGAATATAGTTAAGATTAATTGGGCACCCCATAGGCAGTCTGGGCCTGTAGACACGCAGGTCCTAGAGGGCGCCACCCACTTTCAGTGTCTGCTGAAATCTATGAAAAAAGGGCGCCTAACTTGTATTTGGCAAAAGACGTGATTTCTTCAATTTATGGAAATTTCTGAACATTATATGTTATTATTTTCACAACCATTCCTATCTAGTAAATTAGATTTAATTACTTGCATTCAAGCGCAATGCTTCCATGCTGTGCTATTAATTTTTTTTTTTATTAATTTGCAATTGTAACACATTCTTCCTGATTCTGGGATATTGAATGGAGAGGGTAGGCTGTTGGGACAATAAGAAAATGCCATTTTATTCCACCGAATTTTATGGATGATCCCTAATTTAGTTAACTTGAGTATGATGGGTTTTTTTTTCCGAGATTTGATATTTATTTTTTATATGTTTCAGATGTGCCTAGTTTTTAATACTTTTTGATAAAAGTATGGCCATTCTACAAAGCATTCACGTCCATGAGGTCAGGGGCAAACTGGATCGTTCCGTATGAACCGAACTTGACCTTTGTAGCCGTATCGTTTCTTATCGCCTGGGGACGGTAGGGAGATGGACTCCCAGTCCCAAAATGGGGACCGTGATCAGTAAAAATCTTTTATCTTTTATGGATGGGTTGACCGTGTGGCTGTAGCGCACTGGGATGGAGAATGTTGACGGAATTGACCCTGTTTTGTTGACCACCCATGGAAACCAATGCATGGCCCAACGGGAACTGGACGTCGCAGCAGGGGCAGCTGTTGACATGCTTAAGGTAGGATTTATGCTTTTTAAAATTATTATTTTTAAGTTACTATCGGTTAATTGAACATCGTAGAGTGTATTTTTAACATGTTTAAAAGTTTTACCCAGGTTTTTTACTAAAATGATCACTTATGGCCTTCATTTCTGTGTAGGCCCATGTTTTGTGAATTCTTGGTTATAAAATAGTATTGTAGGGTAATTTCACATTAGATCACCTTTAAAATCTGATTAAAATATAGTTGGGGGTAGTTCATTAAAATTCAAGGAAAAATATTTTTTTTGGTCGTGGAAAGTCAGGGAAATCAACTCGTATAATTTAGTAGGAAACTGATGCTGCCTCACTTTTTTGTGTGATAAATGTACTGCCTTTAAAAATGTAAATAATTGTCGTACGAGTTGGGAATACAAGAAAAATGGTAAATCTTGACAGAAATATTATACTGGATGAAAATGGCAAGGGATAAGCATAAGACATTTGCGAAAAAAAAATATTAGTAACATGTTAAGGGCGTATTTGAGAAAAATATACCGGACAAAATGATGTTTTTGTGTTTTCTCTATACTTGCTGAACCAAAGAGGATTACATAAGTCAGGGTGTCTGGCCGTCTGGGAAACCTGGAAATGTCAGGGAAATTTATTCGGTGTCTGGTAGATCAAAATTGTACAATTTTGCAGTTTGTCTTTTTCAGCCTGCATTTTTTTTGGATTTTTTAGGTTTATGTTACACTTTTATTCGGCCGAAACAATTTCATTTTTAGAAATGGTTTCGGATTGAATAATTTCTTATAGTTTAATAGTTCCCGAATATTATCGGTGTTTTAATTGCATATATCAATAAAAATGAGTTTAAAATCACCTTTATGTGGTCTGGAAATTTGTGAAAAGTTGTCTGGAAAACCTGGAAATGTCAGGGGAATTTGTTAATGGATTTGGCCAGACACCCCGATAAATTAAGTATTCGTAAATATTAATCTTCATTAATTGAGCTGTCTAAAGTTGATATTATAATCTCAATTATTATGAGAAATATTTTTAGATATACTTCTACATTGCAATAAGGGTATTATTAAAAAAAAAAATAATAACCATGCTGCGCAAATATTTGCTAAAGCTTCAAAGCTTAATTTCTAAAAGTATTTACTTCCTAGCATAATTTTTTTTGCTTGTCAAAAAGGATGAGCTTTATTTTTTCATTGACTACATTAAGAACTAAATAATCTTATTTTTTTTGAAAAATTGGAACTCGCAATAGTTTCCCTTCTTTAAAAAAATGTTCTACTTTTCCAAAATGGAATTCTCATTTAAAGAGAAAATAATTTTATTTTCCAAAATGGAATTATTCTAATTTACAGAAAAATTAGTTCTATTTTTTCGAAATGGAATTCTCATTTTAAGAAAAAAAATAGTTCCATTTTCCAAAATGGAATTCTCATTTTAAGAAAAAAAATAGTTCCATTTTCCAAAATGGAATTCTCATTTAAAGAGAAAATAATTCCATTTTCCAAAAAGAAATTATTCTAATTTAAAAAAAAATACTTCTATTTTTTCCAAATGGAATTGTCATTTTAAGACAAAAATAGTTCCATTTTCCAAAATGGAATTCTCATTTAAAGAGAAATAATTCCATTTTCCAAAATGGAATTATTCTAATTTAAAGAAAAAATAGTTCTATTTTTTGGAAATGGAATTCTCATTTTAAGAAAAAAATAGTTCCATTTTCCAATATGGAATTATTCTAATTTAAAGAAAAAATAGTCCCATTTTTTCGAAATGGAATTCTCATTTTAAGAAAAAATAGTTCCATTTTCAAAAATGGAATTCTCGCGTTTACCCTCTTTAAAAATATTTCCAATTTTGAAGAAAAAAAAATTCGAAAGGCAAACAAGATTCTGCGAGGTTTTTTTTTTTTTAAATAACCCTAGTTCTAAATTTGAATAAAAGTTCCCCTAGGCCCAATTTTTCCATTGCTAAGCATCTTCTTCCTTAAATCCTGCCCCACCCCATTCCAATCAATTTTATTTACACTTTTAAATGAGTAATAAATAAACATTCAGGCAAATAAGGGGTTATAAGGGAGTGATGAGAAAGAAAGGAGTGGAGTGGGAAGAAACGTGCATTGCTTACTTGACAGCATAGAATTGGATTTACCCGGGGAATGAGGGGGGGGGGGGGAAATCCCTTAATTCAACTTGGGTTCTTGGGGTGAAAAGAAAAACTAGGATTTTTCGATACAATATGGTATTGAAAATAGGCAATTGTAAACGTAGGAGAAGAACAAGAGTGAACTATTTTTCCTCCCCTAAAATTGTCTCATTTCCCCTTTTTTTTCTTTCACATCATAAATGAATCCTAATGAGGATGTCAACATTAAAGATGGCGGTCTAAATTGTTGTTTGTTATCTTGGATTGGAAAAAAAAACTTGTTCCTAAGCAGAATGTAAATTGATGTTGAAAGAAGATTCTCTCTCTTTTTTTTTATTAAGGATGGAAATTTTCTCCAGTTAATCACGTTTTTCAAATATCCGAGAGATCCTGATTGAATATCGTTGATGTGAAGTCAAGAAGGGCCACGTGATAAGTCGACTGTATAGGTTTTCAATGAACGCGATTTTTCACGTGGGCCGTTTTGACACGACACCCACGCGATATCAGATTTTGTTTGTCAAATAACTTTGTATACAAGCGTGAACGCATTATATTATGGCCTATATTACTGTATGTGTGCGTTTATATTGCATGGACGCAATTTCATGAAAATCTTTTCTAGCCTCGTAACACTTTTCAGAAAGTTTCAAAAGGATGATCTCCCATCTGAGTTTTATTTTCGATTAAATTGTTAAAATAGTTTTCAGAATGTTTTCTATAATAGAGGGTTTGAAAAAATTTCGTACAAAGAAATTAAATTGTGCAAAACTTCTCAAACTAAAGAGAAACGAGAACTCTCTTAAATCACGCATCTTACTTCACATTTCACACTTTGTAGTTCACAGTTCACATTATGGGGTTCACACTTCATTCACTCTTCACTTTTCACACTTCGTAGTTCACACATCACGCTTTGCAGTTTATTGTTTCCACCTCCTAGCTCACACTTCAATGTTCGTTGCGTGAACTACAAAGGGTGAAGTGTATTATGTGGTTCACACTTCTTTCACACTTCATTTACTCTTCACTTTTCTTGCTTCGTATAGTTCACGCTTCACAGGTCACTGTTTACGCTTGATATTATGTGGCTCACATTTCATTCACTCTTCACTTTTCATGCTTCGTAGTTCACACATCACGCTTCGCAGTTCATTGTTTCCGCTTCCTAGCTCACACTTCAATGTTCGTTGCGTGAACTACAAAAGGTGAAGTGTATTATGTGGTTCACACTTCATTCACTCTTCAATTTTCTTGCTTCGTATAGTTCACGCTTCACAGGTCACAGTTTACACTTGGTATTATGTGGCTCACACTTCATTCACTCTTCACTTTTCGTGCTTCGTAGTTCACACATCACGCTTCGCAGTTCATTGTTTCCACTTCCTAGCTCACACTTCAATGCTCGTGGCGTGAACTACAAAGGGTGAAGCGTAAACTGTGAATTACAAATTTACAAGCCTAAAAAAATAGTTCCAGATTGTTATGGAATTTCAATTTAAGGATGATGTTTAAGTCACAATTACTGTATATGTCGTGGGATAACCCCCAAGTGGCATCAATGATAATGCTGATGGTATATAGGGTACTGAGCTAGGGTATAGTGAAAATATTGTCAGAAAATAACTTTCATGAAGACTAGCTTTCACTTTTCATTCTAAACCTAAACTTCAGGGTCTTTCCGCAGATTTTTCCGAAATGTGTTACAACGCGTGACATTGGCTGTGGTAATCGTGGAATCTTTGAGCCTTTCCCTCATTGGGTGAGGAGCGACCGCAGCGCCCCCCGGGGGACAATTTAAGGAGATTTACAGCGGATGAAGTCAATAAATACTACACGATGTGTATCAATACGGAAGATAAATTTCGGATCAACTTACTAAATAAGTCTCCCCCCCCTTAGCTCCCCCAAACAACCCGCAGGAAAGATGGGGGAGGGAGGGAGGAAGGAGGGGTGGTTTCGCTCAACTAGCCCTTACCCCCCTTTTCCCCAATGCTAAGTGAAGTAGAAAGTGAACAAGATCTCTTCGGAGGCATCAAGTGCATTTTGTTACAACATGGATTGTAGTGACACGTGATCCATGGGATCGATATACAACATTCATAATATATATAGACAAATACACCGATGATGACCTTTTTGAAACGAAACGATTTGTCAGAGAATAGATTTCATAAAAAAAGTGGCCATTTTTGCGGATATTAGTGGCGCCACCCGACGGATATGTTTAGTCACGTGCAATTTTGATGATCGAGGTCATATTGTGTGTCAGTGTTCTTTGGGATACAATATGTAACGCTCATGAGTATTCCATAGAGGAAATGTGAAGCAAAAACAAAGGGTTTTTCAATGGTGGAAGTTAATCGAACGTGACTGCACTAGATGGCGCCAATAATATCTGCATAACATGCCATAAAACAGTGTAGCAACTTTTTTTTTTACTAGAAAAGTTAGGGTTTCTGAACATTGTTATGAGTATATGCTTCAAATATTAATATCAATTGGTCCAGATTTCTTGTTTTTAAGAAAAATCCAGATTTAATATTGCACTGAAATTTGTTATTTTTAAATTCTGAGCTAAATAATTTTTAAGATAGATACTTGCACTTTGGGATGCAAATTCACATTTTCGTTCCTCCGAAGGGAATCTATCTATCTAGGGCCTACTTGTTTTGAGTCCACCTTAAACCTCTACCCAGATTTTTGGGTATACCTGTATACCCAAAATTTTGCACGTATTCAGGCATTTTTTATCTTTAGTGGTCAAAATGAGCAACTTTATCCTATCTTACCCCAATTTGTACTAGATTTAGTGGATAGAGCAAATACAATTTTATGTAAATATCTCTCATTTCATGCAAAAATGGACTCCTGCGGAATTCGGATCTCAGCTCAATTATTGTTTGCTTTTCATTTAAAAATAATTTGTTTCATAATGGGACTTTCCCTTTTAACTTTATTTTACACATTTTTTATTAACTTGTTGTTCCCTCTACAAAGTCCAAAGTTCAATAATATGCAATCCTCTCTCCCCCATTTTTTCCTTACTTTTAACCCAAAATTTGCAGGAAAAAAAATATAAAAACACGCACGTTGTATATTTGAATAAAACCATGTGTGTGGTTGTAACCCTTTATGGAAAAAAAGGGGAAAAGATTGAATTATTGCAAATGGCTTCTGTAATGGTGTTGTTTAAACAGCACAAAAAAACCCTTTTAAATTGTATTATTTTTTGAATTGATTTTATTTCATTTCGTCCATTGCATTTGTGTGTGCATTAAGTGAAAAAGAAAATGAAAACATAAGAGAGAGAGTGTGTCTCTTGTTTTCATGGCGTGGCAAACTCAATATAGTTCCATCGCATCTTTCTATAGTGCAAGGGACCAACCAATAATGACGTCAACAAATTGAGAATTTTTTGGCTGTACTTTTTCCACTCTTCCCATTTGCCCCATTGGCCCAATCAGCATTCATTATTTGCAGTCTGAAACCCCCCCCCCTTCTTTTTATCAATATAGATCACTATCGGCAATGATGTCACTGCTGATCACTATACATTTAGTGAATTTCAGTGATACCTTGCAAACAGTCCAGCAAAAACACTATATAAAGGACATCAAAGGGATGATTTATTTTTATCGATATCGATGCTGGTACATTTTGGATCACTATAACTGAAATCATTACTCTAGTGATTTTTTACTGGGATATTTAACTATACCGTTGTCAGAATAAATCTCGCTATTAGTGTAGCTCACTACATCTATTGTTCACTGATGTTAGCAGATCTAGATCCCTTTACTATAGTGATACTGAGCAAAAGAACGGCATGAATTTCCATAGACTTGTAATTGCCAGTAATGGGATATTCACGCCGTTCTTTTGTGCGGTATCACTATAGTGGCTCAATATTATGTGATCTATACACCTAGCATTACTTTATTTTAAAAAAGCTATATTTCATTTTGAAAAACTTGAAGGAACCTTAAGTCAGGAAAAATAATAAGTCAGGAAACATAATAAGCCAGGAAAAATAATAAGTCAGGAAAAATGATGAGTCAGGAAAAATCCTGAGTCAGGAAAAATGATCAGTCAGGAAAAATGATGAGTCAGGAAAAATCCTGAGTCGGGAAATATGATCAGTCAGGAAAAATGATGAGTCGGGAAAAATCCTGAGTCGGGAAATATGATCAGTCAGGAAATATCCTGAGTCGGGAAAAATCCTGAGTCGGGAAATATCCTGAGTCGGGAAATATCCTGAGTCGGAAAAAATCCTGAGTCGGGAAATATCCTGAGTCGGGAAATATCCTGAGTCGGGAAAAATCCTGAGTCGGGAAAAATCCTGAGTCGGGAAATATCCTGAGTCGGGAAAAATCCTGAGTCGGGAAATATCCTGAGTCGGGAAATATCCTGAGTCAGGAAAAATAGAATATAAATAGAATATCCTGAGTTGGGAAAAATCCTGAGTCGGGAAATATCCTGAGTCGGGAAATATCCTGAGTCGGGAAATATCCTGAGTCGGGAAATATCCTGAGTCGGGAAATATCCTGAGTCGGGAAAAATCCTGAGTCGGGAAATATCCTGAGTCGGGAAAAATCCTGAGTCGGGAAAAATCCTGAGTCGGGAAAAATGATGAGTCAGGAAAAATGATGAGTCAGGAAAAATGATGAGTCAGGAAAAATCCTGAGTCAGGAAAAATGATGAGTCAGGAAAAATGATGAGTCAGGAAAAATGATGAGTCAGGAAAAATGATGAGTCAGG
>JAQIXP010000890.1:0-21598 GCA_034700285.1 Proteroiulus fuscus
AGGATGCTTACCATTCTTGTTGGGGGTCATCCATAAATTACACCTACATGCTTGTACAATATTATTGTACTAATCTTTAATGTTTTTTGGTTTTTGTTTACATCTCAAAATTAAGAAAGACAACTATTTCTAGGAAAATCTTATGGTAATTATTTCTAATTAAAGAGCCACTTTTAATTTATAATCGATTACATGAGTTAACTTGCATTGTTTTCATATACAAATCGTTCAAAATAACATAATATATACTCATTTATCATTTGACTGAGGAAGTTGATGTATTTATTGTATCTTTATCTTTGCTACTTTGTAATGTGTATTATCGAGTACAATAATTGAAATGTATATTCTAATTAATTGTCAATTCTGTTGAAACTGAAGTGATCTAATTCCTTCAAGCCTGATTTGTAAATTTAAGTAATGAAATCAAAATAATTGATGCTGAAATTTTAAATGCTTGAATTGGCTATTAGTTTGCATTTGCATCATTGTCAATTGTTGACAACAAGCAATTAGTTAATGTAGATAGTCAATAAATTAAAGGCAACCTTAGCTCAGTTTGTTATACATGTGTAATTCAAAATTTCAAGAAGTTCCCCAATTTTCGCTATAATATTAAAAAAACGTAAGTCAGTTTAATTTTACTTAATATTTGGCATTTAATTTCTAGTTTCTAAAAGAATCAAAAGCAAAGTGATTTACCAAAAAAGATTGAAGGTTTTTCTTAATATTGATAGCAAAAGTCAGGGGTGTACGCTACTTCTGTCTTCATTTGTACAGATAGATTTTTGGGGGAGATTTAGTAAGGGGGGAATTCAACGAGTTGGGGGAATTAAAAAGAAGGGGCTTGTACAAAGCGTTTTCCTGCACCCCAATGAAGTCGATCGGTCAGTCCCATTCTCATGCCTTTTTTTTTGCCCTCCCAATTGTCCATTTTTTGTGCACCTTCCATGAAATTAGTCTAATCCAGCAAGTTTTGCGATATAAGTACAGTATATCTTCCCATTTACACCTAAACCAAGCAAATGTTTTGCTAGCAAAATTGCTAATTTTGTATAGATAAGAGATCAATTTCCAAGAATCCATCGCTTAAAGGGACAGTCCCACCTTACCTCAAGCATTTTTGCAAGAAAGAAGCGGGAATAACAAGAGAGTAGAAATTAAAATTTAATTTATAATTACTATTCAATAGTTATTAATTTTGAAATATGCTAATGAGGACAATAATCTTGATGGTAGCCATGTTGGAAGTCATTTTGTCAATCCCTCTAGTAATAAACTTGATGGTGTACAAGTTTTTGCATAAACAGAGAATGCGTATAACTATTCCATAGCGATAAAGTGAAGCCAACTTGAACCCCCCCCCCCTCTTTGAACGCAGCGCCATTCTGCCTGGGTGGGGCCCGGAACTATTATAAAAATGGCGCACTATCTTTTTTGGGAACTTCGTGATTTCTGAATTATGATAGGTAAACTGCTATATTATTAATAAGACTGATTTTCTATATTATTAATAATCTCAATTTTAATATTCATTTGTCACAAAGTGGGACTGTCCCTTCAATTATTTATTGACCAATAATCAGTCGATGTAAATCATACAATTTTTTAAATCGTCAATTTAACTATTTGATAAAAAAATCACAATATTTATTTAAAATATGGGCAGCGCCATGCATATTGCCTGATATCTCAGGAATACATGAATTGTAAATTTTCAGAAATTTTAGCGCCATCTGTTAGTATTGGGAGAAAGGGTCACCATTGGAATTATTCGAAAGTAATAAAAAAGCATTTAATTTTTACAATTATTATTGTAATATGACGGAAATTTTGTTGAAAAATTGAAGACTGTTTGAATTGTGATTGTCTATTGAAATTTGCAATTTTTTTTTAATATTTGAATGTAGCAATTTGTTTTTTTTTTGTGGTAGGAAAAAAGAGGGAGAGACAGTTGCAATGTATGCTGATGTAAACAAATGTTATGAAATATTTTGGCCTAAATATGATATACATTTTAATAATTGAGGTAATATGTTATTTAACCAGTACCTAGTTTTACAAGTATTTTTGCAAGCGAATGTAAACCATTTTTTGTTAATAAATTAGAAAAAAGGGCAACATTGACAAATGGGCAGTGGCGATTCAGGGTGGCATAACATATACCTGGATTTAATGGACTGTAGCTCCATCTAATTTGAGGATTTTATTGCTGCCAACTAGTTTTTTTTAGTTTATTTTTAAAATTTACTTTGTTTAAAAATATATCTTTGCATGAGTAGGCCTACATGGTAAGTGTCATGTTGAAAGAGGTTAAACAAATACAACTAAAAAGCGAAATTGAATAGATGTTTTGTAGTAGATTAAATTAGATTTTAGAATTTTTTTTTTTTTTTTTTTGGCAATTAGATATTTTTCAAATTTTCAGTATCAGCATCAATGCAATTTTTTATTCAAGTTTTGTAGTAATTATAGCCAAACACATTCCAGAAAGTTTGAAGCTAATTTGTCAAGTCGTTCAAATTCCGTGATATAAGTAAACTTGATAAAAATGCATTGAATAGCATTATAGTGAGAAAAATTTATCCTGTGGTAATGTTATCCAAAGCATTTTTCTCAAATTTAATTATACCATAGCACAAATTCTGTTTAACGGACCCTTTTATTACTTTCTATAGTGCACTGTTAACTTGTTTCTAAGATATTTACTACAAAATGGCTAAGGATTTAAACTTTATATAAAAAACAAAATGGCTTCCTAAAGGAGGCAAATTGTCATTTTTTTAAACAATTGCATTCGAATTGCTTAGTTTTAAAATGTAATAAAAATATATCAGAAAAATCAGATTTAAAAAAAATTACATACGGAAAACCATTTAGGCCTAGTTTAAAATGTTTCTATTAACTGCAAATAAATAACGCATGGTCAAAAACAACCATGAACTCATGGTAAGCCAACCACTAACTTACCATTCTTTTATTTTAATAAACGATTTAAAAACTCATGTGATTTAAATTACTGATTAAAAATCAATCCACACTTGATGAAAACGTTGGAATAGACCGTTTTAATCGAAGTGTAATGCCATCTGTTGCTCACTTTACAAGCTCATATCGATGGCTTAATTCAGTAGTAGCGAATGAGCCAATTTGTCAAAAATGAGATAAATGAACCATTGTGATCTTGGAATTGTCTATAATTCACCTAAAGTTACAGAAACTACTTTAACCAATAATTTTAAAGTTACGGAAGTGAAGAGTAGCGAATATTAAAACGAGGTAGCATTTCTATAATTTACAAGTAGGGAATGGACCATTCGTTAGTTTACCTTTTAAAAATTGCTCGTGACCTGGATTTTTATAACAATTCACATTTACTACTTTTTTTTTGCATTCACTTTATTCAAAAGGCAAACTAATGAATGTGCACATTCGCTACTTCACACTTAATTTACTTTGCTATTCCTGCAAACTTAATCAAAGTCGAACTAGCGAATGTGCATTTTTAAGCCTTTTATTTCTCAAATTACTTAATTAATTTACTAATTTAATTATTTAACAAAAATTAGCACATTCCCTATAATATTGTGTCATCTGTTCACCAAATTTCAGCCTTTTAACAATGTTTATTTCCAAATTATACCTTGTTTCCATGATAACGCTATTATCTCGAAAGCAATTTTTGGCTCATTCGCTACTTCTGAATTAAGCCATCGATATAAGGTACAATGTTGCTGCATTGATGATTATTAAGGCAGTCCATTGTTTAAACTGCTGTTGTTTACACCTAAAACCCAAAACTGAGAGGAGCACCTTTTTCAAATATTTCATAACTGGGCGGTTCATTGTGAATCCTGTTCTCATAACTCATGAGAACACGTGCTCTCATATAGGGTGTAGGATGTGATGTACAATATTTCAATGCTCTCATTTGGGTTTCCTTGATTCCTTGAATTGTCCTTTCTTACCTGTAAGCCTTCCATCATCACCCCTTTGCCACACATAGGTAGATAGGGTAGTCACACTGGAAATGCATACTAAGCGTGACCCTTGACCCCTTCTCATGAACATGAATACTGTACTGAGAATGGCGATGTTTTCACTCATGTTTTCAATTTTTTTCTTCTAAATTTTATTTTAAAATAAATTGCTTGACCCAAAGTCGTGCATTCCGTTTACATTTTTGTTTTCGGCTTTAGGACATTGTGTACACTGGGGTTATTGGATTGTTCTAAAATCTACAGTCATTTCCCTGACTTACCCTGACCAACCCAAGTACATTTCCCTGACTTTTACAAATTATTTCTTTTGTAAAATTATTGTTTATCAGTGATAAATTGCAAGCCAGTGTTGATTTAGGCTTGCAATCAATCACATGCTCTACATTGAAATTGTTCTCTATGACGCTTTTATTATAGATGACTTTCACTTAGGCTTAAATTTAGGTTTAGATGGGTTGTGTTAAAAAGGCTTGGAAGGTCATTGACATTGCATGCCAGGCATAAGGAAGTTCCATGACTTGCCATCAAGAATAGGAATTTTTACTGATTTTCCCTGACTTTTTAGGCTTTTTTTGTTTAAAGGAAAACGTAAGATTTGGGTAAGTTAACCCTCGTATGAATACACCTGACCACACTAATTTTATTCTCAACTATTAAAATACACTATTAGTTTTCATCTCTGTCTATGAGACAACCTACATCCCTTAATTATCCTATAGGTGGCAGGGCAGTCGTCCCCCTGGTGTCTGTTTCAAGAACAAATTGGGATGAAATATAATTTCCTCCAGGTGACGCAATATGCAGTGATACAAGTATGTTGGATAAATATCAAAACAGTAACTTTTCCTGCAGGTGGCAGGGTAGTCGCAACAATAAGCGCCCCCTGGTGTCAAGTTTAACATTAAATGGGGATGAGAAATAATTTCCCCCAGGAGGCGCAGTAATTCATGGTACATCTAGGGCCTATTGCTAGGGATGATTTTTGGTTACACTTCTGTCTTTAAAAATTGAAGTTTTTTGAATAATAATTTAAAATTATTTATTCACTACCATCTTCCATGCATGTTACAGCTGTAGGCCTATATCTTTGAAGACAGTTGTTCTAATTATTTATGATTTTTTTTCTGTAATATTTAATTAACATACATTTTAGACCTGTTTCATACGTCTTTGTCTCATTTCTTATGCAAAAACTAGGCAACGGAAAAAAAAATACTCAAATAATTTTCAAGTCTTTTATTTATAGTTGAAACCTTTGGTTTTTCTGCAAGTATTATTTTTTTTTTGGAACTCTGGAGAAAGTCTTGCCAACATTTTTCTTTTTAAATTCTCTCATTTTGACTGGTTGAGATATATTGGGAAAGTGCACTTGTTGTGTACACGTTTGCTAATGGCCCAAAATAGCAATAAGTGTGTGTTTTTCTGTATGTTATCAAAATCCTAGGAGGTAAAAATTAGGAACTCCCAAGATTCAATACTGCCAACAATTTATAAAACAGCTTTATTATTATTATTCCTCATTTCGCTGGGATTCTGCTTCTCTCCTTTTTTTGAGTTCATGGAGTGCATGAGATAAATTTAACATTAAAGCAAACTGTAACCTTAAATAATAAAAATAATACTACTGAAGACTTAATGGTTACATTTCACATTAACTATATCGTTTGTTTTTAGAGATTTTATTAGTTTTTTTTATAATGTGCTTAGAAATTATAATCTTATAAGTTCTAATTTACACACATCGGCCATGGAAAGAAAATTATTTGGAACCAAAAGGCTAGCTTATATAGCAAGTGTATAGCAAGTGGTGGCACCTGGTGAGAAAATTTTCCAACACGATTTCTAACGTGCTATGGTGCCTCCTTCTAGCAAAGGTTCGAAGCCGTTAGACAAGAATTGTGAGTAAAAAAGAAATTGAGCAAGAAATCTATGAAATAAGCACTTACAATCCTCGTGCTCAATTGGTTCCAAAACAGAAAAAGCAAGCAAATGGAACAAGCCTATGTAGTTTCCCTCCTGGCCACTAGGTGTAAAATTATGACCTAAGTTAAGGCTGATCTTCAGACTATTAAGTTATGTACAGTATGTAGATTCCCAAAATTTAAAAGAAATCTAAAACGTGGATAATCCTGTTTTATTATTTTGTCTATGTATATTTTTTATTTCTGGAAAGCATATATTTTCATTGAAAAATCTCTAATCCCTATAACAGTTTGAAAAATTCCATAATTGCTCGTTATTTTTTTGCTTTCAATTGTGATATTTTTTTTAATATTTTTAATGATGGGAGGGAACAGGGACTGGGGCAACTTGATTCACTATGCAGCTAGAGCTTTCTCATAATTCTTGCTGTGAATTTAGTATCATCAGCTATTAAATCTTTTCCATTTTTTTCATTTCAAATTCTAAATTTGATTTATTTACAAACTTGTTTGGTTAGTTTTCGCTTTACGTGACGCTTGCATCCCAAATTTACTATAAATAATGCCCATTTTTTTAATGAAATAGTTTGTGACAAGGCTGTGGTTATTCCAATAAAAATACTCTATATTTTTCAGTGGTTCAATCAGTAATACAATATCAAAAAAAATATTTAAAATTAAATATAATATATTTAACAGGGTTCCCACTCACCTGGAAGGTCAGGGAAAGTCAGGGAATTTGGCAAGAACTAGTGAAAAGTCTGGGAAATAGCTGAACAAAAATAAATTAAAAATGAAAGAAATCTAAAGAATAGTAGGCCTAGACTAATTGTGAAAAATGTGAAAACTGCTACTTCATATGCATTTACATGAAATTACATCCACCTGCTGGTACTTATTGGATTATCTAGATTTAATGCTACTTTCCTTGAATTTCTTTACTTCTTGTTTTTGAATTTGGTCAGGGAAAGTCAGGGAAATTTAAAGGTTAAAAATTAGTGGGAACCCTATATAATCTTAAATGCCCAAAATCCATAAAATATATCCGTGATATAGTTAGATAATATAGGTCAATAATTGGGGGTATGTGTTTACCATGTGGAATACAATTCGCCTCTTTTGAAAGCCATTTTGTTTTTTATTCATGGTTTTAAAACCTTAGTTCATGTACAGTGATGATCTTAGAAGCAAGCTGACAGGATTTAGAATGATAAAAAGATTCGTCAAGTAGTACCTGCATTATAGTATAATTAAAACTTGATAAAAATGCATTGGATAACATTAGTGTAGGCTATGACTAATTTTTCACTATAATAGTGTTTTTCAATGCATTTTTATCAAGTTTACCTATATCAGGGTTCTTAAACCACTTGATTAAATTATCTTCAAGCCTTCTGGATTGTGTTATATATATATATATATATATATTTACGTCAACACTTGGAGGGAAATAACACCAGTAGGCCTACTGCTACTGAATAAATAAAAACAAAATGGCCTCTACAAATGGTGGATTAAAAGCTTGTTTGAAACCTATTCTCAAGATAAATTGATGTAGCATTTGTGTGATAATTTTTTTTTCCATTTTTCTTTTAATTTAGGAATTAGAAGATGCCCTGGTTGATTGTGAGTGCTTACTAGTCGCCGATGTTTGTGCCAGACTTTTGAGATATTTAAGAGATACGAACGACATTCAGTAAGTTATACTCTCTGGTGTTTTTTAAATTATGCAATTTCAAGTTTTACAAGGTTACTAGGTATACATGGGAAGTCAAGGAATTTGGAAAGTAGTTGCTCGTTTTTAACGCCACAACATTGAAAAATGATAAGTGGGGTTATTTCTATTGCTTTTCGGTGGTCTATGGGTCGCAATTATTTAGCAATCTCTTTGCAATTTGACACTGATCCTCTCACTAGGGTAACAGTTGATGTTTTCGAATATTGTGCTGATCTGTTTACCCCGTTCAGATTTTATGGCAATTTTTGTATAAATTAATGCATTGGGGGTTTAATCAGTGCTGCCATCTAGGTGCCGTTTTTCGAAGTTCGTCCGTGTTCCTTGCTACTGTCAATGATGTGTACATCGTACTCTTGTTTTCTCAGCAGTTCAGAATGTCTGAAGTTTTTTATCTGTAGAATCTTGATACAAAAACAGAGAAACATATAGACTACTGAACTCTACTCACCCTAACTATGCAAGATTTCATGAATGATGATGTTTTCTATGTGCATTCTTATTTGCAAAATAGCAGATATTCCACAAAAAATATGGCTGCCTAAATCTACCCAAGTTAGGGTGAGAAATAATATTAAAGGGGCAGTCCCACCTTACCTCAAGCATTTTATGCAAGAAAGAGGGTGAAAAAACGAGAAGAGCGTAGAAATTGAAATTTAATTTGTAATTACCATTCGATAGTTATTAATTTTTAAAACAAGCCAATGAGGACAAAAATCTCGATGGTTGAAAGTAGCCATGTTAGAAGTCATTTTGTCAATCCCTCTAGCAATAAACTTGATGGTGTACAAGGTTTTGCTTAACAGAGATTGCTCATAACTATTCATAGCGATAAAGTGAAGCCAACTTGAACCCCCCACCTTTACACGCAGCGCCATTCTGCCTGGGTGGGGGACAACTATAAAAAAATGGCGCCTATCATATTATTTTGAAATCATCGTGATACTGGAATTTTGGTAGGTGAACTGCAGTTATTAATAAGACTGCCCATCTTTATTATTAATAATCTCAATTTTTAAGATTCATTTGTCACAAAGTGGGACTGTCCCTTTAATATATATTTTTTTATCCTCGCAAAGAAAAGTTGGCGCGAGCTAATGACTTTTTTTGGTAGGTGTATGCCCCCCCACTCCCCTCAAGTACATCAGTTTAATTTTTAATAAATTTTCTGATTTTCTTAGAAATTTTCTAGTGGAAATCAACTTTTTGACTTCCCTCCCCTATTTGATCCTCCAGTCCTATTTCTTGCTTATTTTGCCACCATTGAGCAACTAGTCAAAGCATTCTTGCCAATTTCTATTTCCCTTGGTCCCTTGCCCTCCTCCCCTGTTACCCTCTCCCCCTCCCCCTCCCCCTCCTTCTTATGTGTCTAAATGTCCCCCCTACTAACTCCTCCTTAAACTTTACAAATATGCTGCTTGCCTTTTTTTTTTCTTCTTCTCTTCTTTGAATTAGTAGTTTTCTCCCCCTAGACTAGTTTCTGATCAGGTTCTCGAGTCTTCTCAGTTTTTCTCTTAAATTGGCAACGTTTCAATATAATATATTGTTGACTAAATTTTGCTACTTCCTATGCGATTCTATCCTTTTAATACTGCTTTTAATCATAGTGGCGTAGGAAGAAATACTCCACAATATTTCAAACACTACAATAAAGACTATTTAGATCTTTTTGGTGACAATTATGGCTGCCAAGATGGCTACCAGGAAACGCAAAGCATCATGGTAACAATATGTTAACTTGAGCTTTGAAATCAGTTGAGCAGTTAAAAATTAAACTAGTTAAATGGAATATACAAGTGCTCAATTATTTTCCAAGCAAAGAGTCGAGTGTTATAGTAGCATCACCTATATTAGGAGTTTCATAATGAAATTTCATGCAAATTCAAAAAAATGCATGAAAAAATATATTTATACGTCATATCCTGCATCTTCTGCCATTTTTCTTCTTGTAAAGCAGATAACTTTGCACAGAAAAATAGTAATTTTTTTTTGTAAAATTAAAAAGATATGCAGAAAATCTGTGCAAGAAATTATGTATGGAGATTTTATGCCCAGAACTAGGGACTTTTGAATTTATCCCTATACAGATCACATTGCTCAAGCCATGGGCGACTGCTATTTATTTTTTTAATGTAACTTTCTCACGAATTTTTTGTGGCATGAATGGCTGTGGCAATAATAATTACAGAAAAGTTTCCATATTGAAGAAATTAAAAGACATATTAGGCACCATTTTCCCATAGATTTCAGTAAGCAGTGCCATTTGGTGGCGCCCTCTAGTACGTGTATGTCTATGTGTTACATGAGAGCTGACGCCTTTTATCCAGTAGAGGGCGCTACACACAATCGGTAAAATGGTGCATGTTTGGGTTTTCTATTGCTAGGCTCTCATCCATTTGCAATTTCCATGCTTATTCCTTTTTCGTGCTCTTTTTCCTAAAATAACTGGTTTCAAAGTGGGACTGTCCCTTTCAAATGCATAATAATGATTCCGAAGCTAAATAATAATAATAATAATAATGTAGTAAACCAGTTGTCTTTTTAGGTACCATAATTAATTTAACTGAAATTATGGCTCTGTATTTGTTCAAGTTTAAATGCCAAAGCCGCAATATTGATATAAACGGCAGTGAAATTTCACCATATGTACTGCAATTCTTTTTCTTTTTGTAGTTGCAGTGAAATTTCATTACTACATATAGGCCTACTGCAATTCTTTTTCTTTTTTGTAGTTGCAGATTGAAAAATTCTTGCATGGAACTGCACTTTTCAAATTGTATCCGAATGTTGTTTTATTCAACTTTTTTTTAATGTAACTAATTACTGGAATGTGGTATTGAATACATTTAGTTTTGAATCAAGTTCAGTTCCATCTTTGGATTTGTAATTACTTAACTATAAAGCTAAACAAAGCTCTTATTTGTATTCAAAAAGGGGTTTTTAGTCAGACAGCTTTTTTCTAACGATTTACCAGTTTCTTGTAAGCATGTGCTGAACATTTTTGCATTTAATGCAAGGCAAAATGATTAATTGCACTGCTTTAATATTTATAGAAGTTTCTCCGAGGCTTCCATGTAATTTTACATGTGAGGTTTTTAATTTTTTTAATAAAGAAAACCAAGCACTTTTCATAGTTAGGAATCGTCACTATTATTGCAAACTACAACCTCGCAGAAATGTTAATTTACCGATCCTGACCAACGTTTAACCTTTTAAAGCAAGTGCCTGTAAATATCCGATTTTTATATGTAGGCCTATGTATTCTCTGGTGGAGATTTTGATGTTTTCTGTAATTTTAGTGTCCTGACAAATTCATGAATTCCTTTACCTTCCCTCCTAGTGTTAAGATGTTTAGAAAGTGTTTTTTGAGGTTAAAAGGTCATTAAAAAAAACAGGTTGTTTTTTTGTGTGTGTGCAAGAAGGGTTGTTTGGCAATTATAAAGTAAATGAACAGAATAAGCAATAAGGTGAAATCATTTTGATATTTCAAACTCATCTTAAGTGCTTGGTTATCCATCGAATCCCCTATTGCTAAATTCTTAAGCCTACCTCCTGTGTCACCCCCAATATTATATCAGGGAAAAAAAAATCTGGCTTCATGTTCTACATGTTTTAATTTGAAAATTGTTTAATAATATAATTTCTTTGTTTTGACTGTTTTTATGGTTTGTGTGGGTTGTTTGTTTGTTTCTGCACTGGTTTTGTCTAGTGGTAGCCATAATTTATCAATCTGGGAATATTGCTGCCATTTTTATTTATATTCAGACTAGTATTATAGGCCTATATGTTCGTAAACAATAAAACCATTTAAAATTAGGTAGTTTAGAAAATATTTCTCCATACGAGCCTCTCAATTTAGGTTTCAAAAGGGTTTGTGCTCTGAAATACTTATTGAATCTAGTTGAGTCTTGACGAAATTTTAAAAAAAAATTTCTTCTTTGCTCCTTATTCATTAGTATGCCTATGGCTGGTTAGTCTAATTCAGATTGTCAAATAGCTATATGCGCTGCACCCTATTTTAGGAGTTTTAAACGTGTATTTTGAGGTCGAGACAAAAGTTTAAGAGAAATTATTCACCTATATGTTTTTTTTTTTATCTCAAACTTTTTTTTCCTGTATATTATACCGGGGTATCAATTGTTGTAAATTAATTCTATTTAAAAATACCCGATTTTTGTTGCAGATTTGAAACAAGCTCGTGGATTGAATTCATCTTTTTTCTTTTCAGATCCTTAATTGTAAATGTGCTTCTTTCGGCATTGAATTGCATAACTAAACAAATAGCAACAACCCTTATCTTACACGTTATTTTTTTGTTCATTTTGCAGAATCACAAATTTTGAAGTGTATTTAAAGCAGCTAGTAATTGAAAAATGCTTTGATTCGAATCCATTGGAGGATGCCAGTGCAACCTGGTCTGTGTTGTCAGCAGAAGAAAAGGTACGGTACGAAGGTATTCCCGTAGTGTAAACCTTTTTGGCGACTGTGGAACTTGAACTTTGGAATCAGTTGAGCACGAGCAAAACTAAGCAAGTTTCTAGAGAATATGCACGTGTAAGTCTTGCGCTCAAATGGTTCCCATTGAGGGGAATCGAATGCTACTCCAGTTGAAGTTCATTCAGAAATAACATTGCCAAAAAGGTTTATTGTCCATGCAACTTAATTCATTAATGGGACCAACATTTGGAAATCTTGCACTTTTCACCAATTTTGCAGTTAATCCTCGTAAAATGGCTCATCGATTATGTCTACCAAGAAAAGGAAGAAGACCTCATGGAATATTTGGACGAAAATTGTTCTCCAGATGACATGGTAAGCTACAGCCGTCAGAAAACAGTTTTCTAACCCTCCATTGCCTAGGCTATTAATGATCTAACCCGTTCATCAATGTTTTCTGAGATTGTAAGTAATCCGATTTTTTTTTTTACTTCAGTATTAGCCTTAATTTTTGTTTTTTCGTTTAATTTCAGCGAGGTATTTGCGCTGGTCAAGATGCATTTAATAATCTCTATTGGTACTTAGATGGTAAGCATATATTTCGTTAACTAGGCCATACATTTTGTTGGCACATTGTCACATCTAAACCGGGTGTTAAGGCCCTTTGTTAAGTCACACAGCGTGTTAGGGAGTGATACTTTTAAAGTGCACACGTTAAAAGCACTTTAATGCAGGCTTAACCCAACTACATTCAGACTAACCATAACTTAATTCATTTTTCACCACCAAGTGATCAGGGATTAAACTAAATTGTGTATCCCATTCCATTGGTATTTTTGTCAGTTTTGCAAGGGCAAGTCGCATTCCGTTTGGAACTAACGTTGTTAGGAATCAGCTGAGCCTTTCACTTTGTATTTGGAATGTATTTGTATTTGGAATGTGCACGTGCAGCCTGTGGATTCATTCGTGGTCACTAGGCGGCGTAAAATGAAATAAGTTACGGTTGACTTTAGGCCTAAGTATACGAGGGGTAGACAATTCTGATTCTCTATCGACAAGATTGAAATTTATGTCGGTTTACGCGCAGAATTGCTCGTACTTAAACCTAGTTAAACTGATTTCTTAACAAGATCGATCGCTGCTTTGTAGGGTTTGAGTTAATCGTGTAATTAACTATGCAGCGATTTGTAATTATTTATATGTTGTGTGGTTGTAATTAAGCTAAGCTGAGATTATAGTCAAATTTAGCATTATACTGCTTATACTAGCACTAAATATTTTTTGAGTGTTGCAGCCTGCTTCTTAATTCTTTGCTTTGCTGGCCATAGAATAAAGTACTGAAGAATTCATTAAATGTGTTTAAAAAGTAATATGCTCTGTATCATCGTTCGAAATAATTTCAGGCGAAACCCAGCATGAAAATGACCTTTAATAATTTGGATTATTTCGAATGACGAAACTGAACGTTCTTTATTTAATCCCTGTAACAATAAATTTATCAAAATTTTCTAGCCTTGTCCTGCAAAACTTGGCGGCACTAACACTTTAACTACCTTCAAAAAAAAATGCAGATTTTTAGCACATTTGCAAGTTTAAAAATGACCAAGCTTCCTTCCACACAATCATCTCAGCTCTTCAGCCAAAGGCAAAATAACAAATGGAATTTATTCTGATATGGAAATATAAAAAAAAATATGCACATGAAAATAATATATTGCAGTAGTATGCTGTACAGAATCAATAAGTGTGGTATCCAATGGAATTTTTCAGCCTTAAATTAATGTTTTTGGATGGATACAATGGGTGATCGTAAAGTCACGCACTTGAAGATAATTTTATTTTGAGAATAAAAAGAAAGATGTACACAAAAATTTTGCAAATACATTTAAAGTTTATAATATTCGTATAACTATATGCAACTGCGCTGAGATATGGAGCAGTATTCAGGTTTTTCATTTTTATTTTGGATGTTCACTTGCAATAAATATAATTATTTGAAGAAAAAGAAATACAAATATTTGGGCAAGAAATTGTGAATTTTGGAACCAAAATCTACATTTTCATGAAATTGTGATTTTAGAAATCAATATTTAGAGTTAGGAATCATGATTTTTTAGAAAATCAGAATTTTGATAGAATCGAGATTTTAGACCAAAATAAGATTTCGATGAGGAAAATCTGAATTTTTCAGAAATTTTGATTTTAACAATTAAGTTTTTTTGTGGCAAATAATTTGGATTTCAAGAAGAAAAAATTAGATTATTTTTTGTAAGGGCAAACATAATGATGGCATTTGGCAGAATGTCTTCATGTGCTTCGTAAGGTTGCATTGAACTTATAAAAAATGACCGCATTCATGTAAATGGAGGCTATATTCAAAATGTGTTATTAAAATATGGCTTTATTGTAAACTTTATTTGTAGTTTCAACATTTTCTGTACAATATTCTCAAAATAAAAATGTAGTTTGATGCGCATGACATTTTGATCACCCTTATAAGGTCAATAATAAGGGTTTAATTTGCTTAGTTTTGAAAAGTTGGTATCATTTTACTGTAAATTTTGTAATGTTGTTCTACAATTACTTCCTACAGGGTTCATTTTATGTGCTCGCGAGTGGTGACAAAAGTCGTGAAAGGCCGGCGCGAAGCTGTATGCATGTAAGCATTTTCTCTGCGACCATTATCTAGATCTCCCAATTAAAACGATAACACCGTGCATCTATTTTCTCCCCATTTCATTTTCTGTACTCATGATCCTTCTACTGCACCACTTGCCTTTTACTGTTATATGAGTTCTTAGCTCACTTTTATATTGATTCTCAAACTAACTTTACCCAGCAACCATAATTTCGATACTTTAGTGCTGCCAAGGGCAGCAGGACTTTGGCATCAAATACCTATTTTCCAGTTTCTTCAAGCATGCTTAGAGTATAAGGCTGCACACTCTTGGCTCGAACTATGATTATGTGATAGGTACAATAAGTTACAATTTTTGTTTATTATTTTGGCTCTTGTAAAATTACTTCCTAGGTCTGTTCAATTTACAGCATGCCAAAATGGACTGCAGAATTAAAATCCTGGGTATGACAGTACTGCTGAAAACACCCACTAAGGCTTTGTGTGCCGTTGAGCTATACTAACTTCAGATTAAACTTTTCAATCAGTGATTTTATGGCCGCAGTCACCGACCTTAGTTTTAACTTAAAACTAGAGCATTTTCAATCGACTAACCTCAGGTTTAACTTTCATCCAGGTTGGTGAATACGGCAGTTAGAGCTTGATAAATATAAAATTGGTTTCTGACGTACGTTTTTATTTATTTATTTTTTTTTGGTTATATCTACAAAATCTATGTTTCTGCTTGGTTTTTTTTTTGTTTTTTTACAACCTTAAATTGATAATTTTCCTGCATTTTCTATTTAAAGAAATGCATATTTGCCTTACATATTTCCTAATTTGGTTGCATTAATTTCATTTCGGTGTTGAGAATTTGAAGATAATCAAACATTTGCACTCTCAGCTTTCCTGGTTAAAATTTCGAATCTGATGTTATGCAGAATTATATTGAAGACTGTATCTAGAGTTATCAAAACTAATGTCTAAATTCGTTTTATGCATGATTTTTAATTGGTCCATTTTGGTAAGCTGTTCACGTGGAAAATGTGGAAATGAAATGTAACAGATCTAGCATAAGATTACTTTTTATTATCATATGAATGTATCTTTCACTCGGCTAGTTCAGATGCTAGCCTAATTTTCATCTGTTAATTGTTGTCAAATTGTTTAATATTTTTATCGCAAGTTTAAGGTTTGGCTAATATTTAGAGGAGGGACAAAATAATTTACTAATATAGTTTTATTAGGCTAATAAATAATACCAACATGCGTTGATTTTCACATTTTCCGGAATATTCAAACAAGCCCACCTGAATTTCTACTTTCTTTAAATTTCAAATGCTACATTTCATCATTTATCCCTTCTTAGCAGATTTTTTTCTTAGTCACTCCTTACATTTTGGAAAACATAGTATTTACAATTATTCTAGTTAATCGAATTGCTTCCATAACTTTTAAAATATTAGTGTTTAACTATTAATTCTTGATTTGCAATGCACAGAAAACATAAATGTCCGAAAATCAAATTTTTCCCAAGGTCCATTCCGTAGTTTACTAAAACACTCTTTTTAAGTTAGACAGATATAGTCTCATGAGTGTTATTTGATACATTTCCAGATCTGAGGCTGTATCGTGAGAATTCAGTCAAGAAACCAAACCGTAAAGACTGGGAGTGCGTTTGTTTGACTCTCTTTGATTGGCACACATTTCTCAAGCAATTTCGCAAAACCACAAATTCACACGAGAGGGAATTGTATTCGTATCTCAATGATGAACTATTTCCCCTAATTGAAAGTCAATTGAAGGTAGGTTTGTGGTTGTTGATTGGTTTACGTTGACCACAAACTTGTCGTTGTAGTTTATTGCTAAGTTCTCGGTGGTGGATTATGGATTACCGTACTTCAAGCTAGCAAATAGCTTTCATTTCCCAATTTGTAAAGGTCAGAATTGAGCTGGTATCTATATAGAGTGGACATGTATGTCCAGGTATTTCTGTATGGCTCCAATGCATTTTGGTTATTTTCTCTAAATGTCAAATCTAGATAAATCTTGGGTTCATCCATAAATCATGTTAGACTAAATATTAAGATTTTAAACCCCGTTGCCTCCTATTTAGTGATATTTGATGAGGGATACTGATGTACCCCATGCCTTTTACTTACCTTATGAGTTTTCTCCTGTACTATTCGATATGGATTCATTGAATTCATGAAGAAATTTTACAACATAGAACATATTTCCAATATAGCAGAACCATTCACTAGAGGAAGGCACAATGGAACGTTAATTGTAGGCCTACATGTGTATTGGGACTATTTCCTGGAAGATGATACGGTTTTCTGCTTTAGAGCATTGAGCAAACTTCCATGGAATGTGCTCGTGCAATTCTAGTGCTCAACTGGATCTGAACAACTGGATCTAGATCCATGTTACAATATTTGTCAAAGTTAGTTTCAAAAATGTTGCCTTATGTGACTTATGGGTTATCTCTTGTAGCCTAGGACATACTAGACAGATCCAGAAGAAAATTTTAAAACGGGAGGGGTGAAATCTGTCTTTGGTGTTATACTGTCATGCATGTCATGCATTCAGGTTTCAATCAAACTGTAATATTAATTTTGTTTATTTCTGCTTTTGGGCAGCGCTTGAACGACAAGGATCATAAAAGCAACGAGTGGGAAAATAAACGATTATTATCGAAAGAGCGTGAAGAATTGCAAAAGATGATCATGGAAAATAAGGATAAAAATGAACTGCCAAATAGTGCAACTGTGAAAACGGAGCCAAAAGTGGACTCTGCAATATTTCCCGAAAAGGGAGATGTGCTAAACGGGCAAACGAACACAAAGATTAAATGTGAGAACGAGGATACGTCGGCCAACGTTACTGTGGACAAGAAATTAGATGTGTCCACGACCAATATCAGTAATATTAATGCAAATACGAACGTGAGTGGTAATGCAAGAATGGTGACTACAAGTGCGAGTGATGGAAATTTGTCACAAATTTCTGCGCCAGTGTGTACGTCGTCGTCAGGTGGACATCTGGCTGGGGAAATTCCTTGCGACGGTAGGAATCTCATGAGTTTCTCAATTTCTTTTCACAGTATTCCTCTCAAAAATATTAGTAAAGAATTTGTTGGGTTTTATATAGAACTTAATTTTGCATGTTTTGCATGGAAAAGTTGCAAAATATATTTTTGAAATGGGTTTTAAATTTTCCATAAATTGTTCCCTTATTAGTCGGACAAAATGTTTTAGATTTATATTCCCAAGTGAGGGAAAATGGCTGAATTGTTTGTGTCCCATTTCTTGTAGTCAATTCTTCCATTGAAGATATTTCAAATATGGGGGAGGATTTGGCCGTTGTGATTAAGGAGGAAAACATGGGATCAATGCCAATAGGAATCAAAGGTATATAAAGCAATAGACCCCAAATTTAAGGTTTATATTAGTTTAAACGCAATTTATAATTTCAATTTTACTTGCAGAAGAGAAACCCTTGTCGATGATGGGGATGCAAATGCCGCAACAGATCGGGTTGGGACCATGCGGGCCAATTCAGCCACTTCAAGCTAATATGATCCACAAACAGCCGTCAACCATGGAGGCACAGTACATGCAACAGCAAAGTCAGATTTTCGTATTTTCCACTCAGCTGACCAACAAAGCGGCCGAAGCTGTTCTACAGGGACAGTTTCCTAGCATTATTGCATATCACTGCGCTCAGCCTGGAACAAAGAGGTTTTTAGAAGTGAGTTACACCTCTTCATTGTTTTTGTTATTTGAAACAATTAAAATAATTCATCATTTTTTATATTTTAACTTAGAAACATCCACTGAAAATTCAGCAATTCAGTCGGCAAAACCCAGCAATGTGGCTGAACAGTTTGGCGCAAATGAAACAAGGCCGGGGTGGTCCGAATCTAGTGAAAGCCAACATGATGCCAAATTCTATGTACGGTGGAGAGCCTTTTGGCCAAAATGCATCTCAGAACTCGAGCTGGCTGATGAACCATATGGGGGGTCAACATCCTGGCATGGGGCCCATGGGAGGAAACATGCCCAATGATCCTGGGTCTTGGCCTGGTCAACAACAGGGCAATCCAATGTACAATCCGATCAATTCACCTATGGGAGTGTCGTTGAACAGCCCCATTGAACAGGCTAATCCAATGGGTAATTCGTCAATCGGTAGTCCTAACATGCCTAGTCCTATGGGTGGCAATCAGGGGCCGCCTCAACAGCAACAGTATCCAATAGGTGTGGGACAAAACCAGCATCCAGGAATGGGTCCGGGTCAGTCGCAGTATTCCATGATGTCACAACAGAGCGGTGGGCCGCAAGCCAATAGCCATATAATGAACGCCTTGAGTCCATCCAATCAGGCGCCTGGAATGCCTCGGCCAACACTCACTGGTAAGTTTAAGTAAAAATGACATGCCTGCAACATTTATCTTAGTAATATTTTAATGTTCACGGTTGTTGCCGCTGACCTGCAACGTCGGACAACGGCAAAATATGAAACTATCAGAATTAGATTAATTTGTAGAGTATAAACGGGCAAATCCATGGAAAAATACACTTTTTAGAAAGCATACAATCATGTTTAATCTGATTTATATTTTAAATTGGGGAAAAAAATGCTATTTTAATGAAAACAATTTAACAATTTAACTATTAAGGAATAGAAACCATGAAAAACATCGCTAACTTTACAAAAGGATTTTTTTGCAGCTGGTGGTTATGGGGCTAGCTCCCCAGACACTCGGGTGGTAAACGTACCCATAAATTAAAATTTATGTGTTTTGGAATATTCCATTAAAACATGGAAACCATAAGGATATCTGGTGAATGAAACTAAGATTTATAATTTACCCTTTAACCCCCGTTAAGCTTCGTTATTGCATGTTCTGTCACAACCGATAAAAATTTTTTTTACGAAAACAAACTGCACTGCAAAAAAAAATGATCTTGTAGAAATACTGTCAAACATTTGTAAAATATATAGAAAAATGTCTTCGTTCAAAATGTAATAAATGGCACAGAATTTCTTAAATGTTACACATCAACTGAAAAGAAAGGGTTTTTTTTTTTGCTCACAAACGAAAGGGTCCATTTGCATATTTTTTAAATTTTATTATATGCAGCAGCAAACGAACTGCTTTTTCCTTCATTTAGTACTAAAATAATCTTTTTTAGAATAAAGCAAAAAAAAAATTTTTCTGTTTAATTAGGTACTTGATATAAATCGTTTGAAAGACGTAGTCATGTCACAACCGAAACTGTGGATTTGCCCAAGTATAGAAACTAAAATTTTTATAAGTTTTATTTTTAGGAAATGTCGAAAAAAGTTCCTATAATAAAAGTCAGGCAAAAACTAGAAAAAAATCGCCGAAAGTCAGGCAAAGTAGGGATAAGAGATTTTCATAACTTTTTTTTTATTTGCTTAACACAGGAGTGAAGGTTCCTGATGAGAATCTAACACCTCAACAGAGGCAACACCGTGAAGAGCAGTTGGCTATCATTAGGAATATGCATCAGATGTTATTTCCTGACCAGCATCAAGGCTCCCCCACGGGCGAGTGTGGTAACATGGGACCAGGACCCGGTATGATGAATAATCCTCAGCATGGAATGATGCAAGGCCAAGGAGGGCCAATGGGACCGCATATGCAACAACATCTTGGGAACATGATGATGCAACATGGACAACCGAACATGATGATGGGACCGGGCAATGGCCCAAATTCAGGACCTGGCCCTGGCCCACGTGGGCATTTGCAACCAAATATGTTTTCCAATCATCCCTCTATGGGAATGATGACTTCTCCTGGGCCTGGCCAGGATGGGAACCACGGATTTTGTACGAACAATCCAATGGGACCTGGACAACAGCATCCCTCACAAAGGATGATGATGTCCCAGCATGCTAGTATGACTCCTGCCTCCATGGCCGCTCAAATGGAGTGGCAGAAGCTGCAGCAGCAGTTTTACGAAGAAAGGAGAGTGAGACATCCCGGGCGCCCACTGAGTGCCATGCAACTTGGGGGGTTTCCTGGACAAGGGGGCCAAATACAGGGGCCCGTGATGCAGGGAGTGAATCTGGGACAGATGGGACCAGGGCCTGGCGGTGGCGGTGGAAATGGTGGTCCCAACACGACTGTCGGTGGGCCTGGACCACAGGTTTTGCCAACTTCGGGCCCGGGTACCCCAACGCCGCGTATTCCTGGTCCACCTCCACCTTATCATCAAACCCAAAAAACGCCAAATACCTCATCGTCGAATGTCGTAGGAGCTAGTCCCACACCCCCGTCGCCCAACCCCAATTCGTCTTTATCGCTACCATCACCGCGAATGTCTTCGGGCTTATCGTCACCTGCTGATGCCACCCCGCGATCGTATTCATCTGCCAGCAATCCGCGCTTGCCTCATCCGTCACCCGGGTCTCTCCATAACACTCCCATGAATTCACCTAACCCTCGCCCGCTCAATCCCAGCAATCCTGGCACTCCTGCGTCAGTGGGAGCTCCGCTGCCAAGTCCGGGTTTGCAGCGCAAGCAGAGCCAAGATGGAAATACTCCAACTAGCGGAAATGGTCCCAATTCGGTGGGCGGCACCGGAGGATCGATGATGCAAACGCCGTCAGTACCAGAATTCTCACCATTGTCACAACATGGGCCTGGTCCGTCGACCCCAGTCAGCGTTCCTCCTGCTTCAAGTAGTCAACCACAACCGGGTAAGCGTTGCGCACATTTATAATTGCTAATTTTATACTTAAGGGGGCTGTCCACACTTTTAGAAAATGCGTGCTCCTATGGGAATCTCCATGTTAACTAACGGTACATATTAATCGATAATGGCTAAACATAAATTGACGGGGTTTG